>APFE031626017.1:54124-78300 GCA_000404065.3 Pinus taeda | reverse complement strand
GTACCTTTTGTGTGTTTTGCACATTATTGAGATCAAAAAATTGCTCCATTTGTAATATCCATGTTGCGGGATCCTTGCCATCAAACTTCCTCATATCGACTTTTGGAATATGATGGGTCTTCGATCCCACATTAGTGTCTATGAAATCATGATTAACATTTCTTTTGTTCTCATCATGAGTTTCCTTTACTACTCTTTCACCCCTAGTGACCATTTCTTGTAGCAACTTATTCATATTTATATTCAATTCGTCCATGTCTGTCTTTAAATCTGTCTTCCAATTCTCCATCTTAGCTTCCACGCCCTTTATCTTAGATTCTATGCCATTTATCTTAGCTTCTATTAGCTTTTGTGAGGCTGACATTTTTTGCACTTGGTCTTGTAATTTTGATATATCATGTAGCATTTCTTCCTTTTCTTCATGAGTCATTCTAGAGCTTTCAGGTTCCTTACTAGGTGTTTGCATTTTCTTTCCTCGGGGCATCAGTTACTGATACTAATGCTCTACTAGCCCTTTGAATTCCTTCAAAATAAATTTTCAAACCAAAGTTAAGTAAAAATTTAAAAAAATATACACACCTTTTTTTTTTGTAGGAGGTCGATATTGCCTCTGATGTATCTCTGTACTTTCAGAACATCCAGTTCTAAACTTGCGATCTGTGGTAGTCCTCTGTGTCCTTTTTCCAATGCCACCAGTCTGACCCCAATTGGATTCTCCAATGAAGAGTTGTGCCCAATATCCCACAGTGACCTGATTATAGACGTTTTTAGAAGAGCGAACTTGTATGAAGTGCCACGTGTCACTATTTTGACCTTTGCCTCTGAAGAATATAGCCAAGAAACTACAATCCGTCCTCTTTCTATACCTTCTTACGAAATTTCAATCTGATGCTCAGAGAGAACGTTATGACGAGTTTCCCCAGGTCACTTGTTTTGAATGTAATTCAGGATTTTGCAGAAGGACCAACTTCCTCGGGTCATATCTCCGAAAATATAGTGCAAAAAGCTCTGAAATTCGGACCCGAGATTCAGTGCGACGTCTTCTCAAACGGGTTAGCTTTTTGACTTCTGAAACGTCATAGAAAAACAGTTATAGAGAAAATTCCACGATGACCTGTTTGGAGCAGTGAAACCCTAGAATCCAAAGCTCTGATACCAAATGTTATGAAACCAGCTGAAGAAAAGATAGAAAAGATAGATCAACGCCTTAGAATTCAGCCTCTTCGAGGGGGAAACCTCCTTTACATTACATAAATGAACAATTCTTGGATGATACAAATGAAAAAACCTCCTTTTTATATAGAGGAGTCTAAGGAGTCACAATATAACCTAGCCGACCTAATAATAATAATATAAAGCCACAAAAATAACAATAGAGGGATTCTATGGGGAACAATAATAACAATATGGGGTACAACTACCATAGTAATGGGGTAATCTCTAGTATTATAGGGACCCAACATAGAACTCCATGAGCACTTCCTTAGTAGGTCTAGTGGTGGCTGGGATTCTATTGAATAAGGTGTTGAATTGGATATTAAAATGCTTAACCTTCTCCTTGGCTTCCATTTTCAGATGGGATAAATCTAAAACTAAGCCCCCAAGTGTTTTTTCATCACCAAACTTGCCTAAAAAGGCCTGCCGAAAAGCATCCCAAGAGGTAATCGACCCTATTCTCAAACTGAAATTCCATGTGGAGGTTGCACCAGTCAAAGTAAAAGATAATAGGTGGCATACCACATCTTCATCGGCAACCCCCAACTTGCACAAGGCTAGGAAGAAAGAGTGAATATGGTTATTAGTGGTATCTCCCCGCTCAGGGTCGAAATTAGGTAACACTCTTTCCGTATTTTTGGGTAAGGGATGTTGCTGCCTAGGTACCACTACAACATCCTATGAAAGCCAGGGAGGGAGTGCTCCCAGAGGAGGTGGGGGTTGATTCCCACCTGGAGGGGGAGGTGGAGGTTGATTCACACCTAGAGGGGGACTGTTCGCCATATTATGGTCAAGAAAGTTTTGGTTATAGGATTCTCCACTAGGATTCTCAAAATCAAGTGAGGAGTTACCTTTAGAAGGGAATCCTCAATAATTTCTTCCCAAGAGGTGTCGATACTTTAAAAGTATTCTAGCACAATGTCTTCAAGAGAAGTGGCTGGTGATGTATCTTCATTGAGTGTAAAGATCCTTGGCTTTCTCTTAGTTGTCGGAGGTAAAGAGTGACATATGGGAAGTTGAGAGAGGGAACAAGCGTAAGCCTGAGTAAGTGCTCTAATTGGTTATTCCTAAGTGACAAGATACTTCCACAGTCTCTCTTCCATGGGTGACCTGGAAACAGGACTTAGAGGGGTCTTTGTTTCTTCAAAATGAGGCTCTTTCCGATGTGTGGCATGATCTCTCCAACCTTTACGATCCATAAATTAATCCTTTTGAATCCACGTGTGGCACTTATAGATGGAATCTTGAAAAGCTGGAGAGGGTTGTTCAGGCCCTCCTTCTAGTGCCAATTTGTTGACATGGAAAATGTGCATGATGCGAACAAGGGGAACTAACCCGATCGCAAGCCCCAGGTAGACCTGGTTTCATTTAGGATGCCTAGCTCTGACTGGTTTCAAGGGACCTTGTAAACTGTTTGGAGATGTTGAAAGGTTGCTTTCGGGAGGAAGACTTCAATTAGACCAACAAAGATAAAACAACTAACCTCTATGTATTAAATCCTATCTATACTACTTCTAACTACTCTAATATAGTCCTAGCTATCCCAATCTATCCTATAGGATCATAATACAAAGGTTTAAACATCACATATATGTTTTGCAGTGGCATGATAAAGAAGGTTAAACATCATGCATAAATTCAAGTGAAAATGAATCAATCAGTTAATTCACAACTAGACAAGATTGTATTAAAGCCAAATTGCAATTAAATCGCTCATATAGGAATCCACATTCTTGTATGGAATTAAAACTTGCAACTGATGTCTAACTTAGTTTCAAATGAGAGACCATTCACAAGTTAACCATGAGACTGAATCACGATCAATTTAACAAGAATAATGGTGAACTATAAGTCATCAATATGCATAAACACAAAACACATTTACATTCATTCCAATAACAACACTCTGATCCAAAACAATACAATGAGTTAGAAACTAAAGGCTCCTTCTTCTCTAAAAAACAGTCCTCCCCATTCACAATAAAGCAACATTGTTCTTCTCGAAAATCAAAAGCCCATTTTCCTATTCGGAGGCAATATTTATGAAAAAGCTCTTCACTCTAGGTCTACTCTACCTCTTCATTTTCCCTACTGCTTTCGATATGCAGATCAAGTATACAAAGATAAAGCCATCAACATAACCATTGTTTCGTAGGAAGCATATCTGCTAGAGCGATTAGTTCCAAGAAGAAGTGAAAAAATGCAGGCAAGAGGGGTGGCTATGTGTCGCTTCCTCATGATCAAAACTGGGCCAGCTTTTCTCTCAGACTGTACAACCAACGCGTGGGACTCCAACTTGGAACGTTTGAGACCAGACCTTCAAATCCAACGCTTCTGTACATATGGCTCTTCGAATCCACTCCTGCGTCTTTTGCTTCTCGCCTGTGGAGATAGCCATCATTAGCTTCATGATTATGGACAATATAACAAAAATATTCATATAAAGCACTAGCGCTACCTTCTACACTGAAAACCCAATCCCTTTGTTATTTCAGAAAATTTGGAAAACACAAGAAAACAAGGAAAACCGCACCCTAATCACTCAAATTGGACCTCAAATGTTATATATCAGTGCTTATAAATATCGCTAGGTCTAGTATATCGCATATCACAATATGCGTGAGCTTGGGGCTCCGCCAATATGCAATATGTGATATGGCCCCGGACACAAACACACACACACACACACACAGATATATATATATATATATATATATATATATATATATATATATATATATATATATAGATATATACGTTAATACTACTGGTGGGTCCGCAATACAACCTTCCCTTTGAAAACCAAGATTTCAATATTTTTTAGAAACAAAGGAATATACTTGGAAAACCAGGTCCAGCCATAATGCTAGACTTGAAACGTTATATGCTTAAGTTCATAGAAATCAGTGGAGCCACCACATTGCTGCAGACATTGTGTATAAGGCCCATGCTCCACCGATACATGATATGCGATGCAGCCACGGACCTGACAATGTATATAATGCGGTTAATAATGTCATCAGGTTTGGGAGCCAATGGCGTGCCATATATATATGCATAATCCTTGGACATATGTAGATTGCAATGTGTGATAGGGCTTTCAGACCCGAAAATATATATAGATATATCATATTTGATAGGACAACGGGTCCGCGATGTGACTGTGCGTAATATGTGTAAGGCTCGTGGCTCCGCCGATATGCGATATGCAATGGGCTCGTGACATGCATATATTTAAGTTAGTAAAACCCATCAGGTCTAGAAGCCATGAATGCCTTGTGTTGATTGTGATAGGCCCAGAAAAGGATTTATGTATGCTTTGTAAAAGATCTCCGTTATAAGTCATTGTAATGGGAATAGTAATGTGAGGAGGGTTTTGAGGGGTTAAACAAATCTCGATAAACATAGGAATGAAGGGCTTAAGTGAGGGATTTGTTAAAGGGCTTTACCCATTTGTGAATGGAAGATTTGGCTCTTCATAGAGTTACAATCACTAGGATGAAAAGGATCATTCAGAGAGATGATAGATTAGACTTATAGGGGACCCATTCAAAATTTGCTATCAGAGCATGTTTTAATAGGGTGGTAGTTGTGGCCACAACACCTTGCAACCTCCTTATTCCTACACTATTCCAAGAAATGTACTTTTTCCTACACTAGCTTTATATTTCATATTTAAGGGTTACAAATGTGCCTAATTAATTGTTTTTACAATTATGCCTTTAATTTTCTTTGCAAATAATATTTCCTTTCCTAAAGCATTTGATAAGAAACATACTGATCATTTCGTTAGAATGGTCGAGTGAATGCAGGATTCCTGCACCGTTGGCGAATCCTAAACTATCGTGACAGCTCACTACCAAACACAAACACCTCATTCTAGATCGATCATCTCGAGTTGGGGTAGGAGCGGAGATGAGCAAGGGATATGATGGAGATTAGGTTGCCTATCAAATGCTCAAGATTAACATTTCATTATAGCCTAATTTCTTAGTATTTACTATTTTTTTTTATTTTGTTATAGCCAAAAGGCTCAGATTGTAATGCTGGATGTAATTTATGTTGGGAATAATATTGAGAGGGGGGTGAATGAGAATTTACAAATCAATAACTTTTTCATTTCCATAATCATATTTATATATGCTACCTCAGTGAAGGAAACTCACATGTGCACACAACTGCTCTTAAGGAAACCAACGTATATCCAATGAAATTATGATTCAATTAATTCATCATATGTTGACCTTGAATAAGGGCATCAATACTTTATTAAACATTAAAAAATATCCATGTTTAGTAATAATAGAATAAACCATCACACATAAGAAACACACACGAACACAAATATTTAAGGTGGAAACCCAATGCGAGAGAAAAACCACTTGTTGTTGTTTTCCATGCCATGTTTTAATATAAACAATAATTTGTTTACGATCTTGTACTGGTGCAGAATCTGCCAGTAAGCAGGCATCCACCTGCAGAAGGATACAACCTTCTATTTTTCTCTAGATTCTATTGGAAGGGAGCTATAACCCCCCTAGCTCTTGTACTAGCCAATCTATTTACTAGTACATAGGCGCCACCTACAAAAGGCTACAACCTTCACTCATTCTCTAGCTGACACTTGAAGGGAGCTCCGACCCCCTAATCAAATAACCAACCACTACTAGCAAGAAGCTTCAACTTCCTCACTGAAGGCTTCAACCCTTAGTATCCACCAGGGACCACATTTCATAAATTTTCATACAAGATACTCCTGGTACATAAAAACATAATATGTAGGCCACGTTTCATCAAATTTTGACACTGGACCCATCAGTAAAATTGAAGCTAAAAATCAATCACCACTGCAATACATCCAACAAATAAATCTGAATCAACCAATCACTAAAACCCAATCATCAATCTCTGAATCAGAGATAATAGAAACCTCTAATACACTGTATCAAACAATCACTAAACCTCTAACACAACTGAATCAACCATTAATTCAAACTTAATCAAATTCAACGAGTCAACTAGAATAAATAGATTGTTGTAGCTAGTACACAGATCTCAACCTAGAACACTACATCAACAACCAGAACGAACTGTAACCTGAAAATTCATGTGTCGTAATGTATATGCTCCTTCAATGAAGCCAATGTGCATGTGTACGCTACTCCCTTTAGCCCAGCCTGTGTATACCTTTAAAGATACTGAATCATAAAACCTCTTAACCAAAAATTGTGTCAAGCAGTGACATTATGAAGATCTATTGTCATATTACAAAGTTCTAAATAGATAATAACAAGAATCACCCTTATTTCTCAATCAATCAACCAACTATACTCAATATCCTTATACAATAAATTTTTCTTTCAGATCTAATGAAGAAATAATTGACAAACATCAATAAAACAAAAACGTTGATTATATAGATCAGACATCCATTAGGGGTTTTTTGAGGTCTAAAATTGGCCTCCTAAGGAAATTATAAAATAATAGTGGAACTAATAAAATAAGATTACATTACATCATCAAATTTTAGAGGGAAAAAAACAAAACTAATTTTCAACTTATCTCCCTATTGGTTTACTCAAATTATGAGTGGAAACGCTTGTTGGATGCAAAATTTGATTCCCCATCCATAGATTACCCATGTTGCATACTTTCAATGGACCCTGCTACACGAAAAATGAGAAATACATGAAAAATGTGATTGCAATCACATTTTCTCATGTATTCCTCATATTTTGTGTAGCAGGGTCCATCGAAAGTATGCAACATGGGTACTCCTTGGATGAGGAATTAAATTTTTCATCCAACGAGTACTCCCACTCCAAATTTTAGTAAAAATATAGGGCGATAAGTTGAAAATACGAGTTGAAAAAGTAGTTTTATTATTTTATTATTTTTTAATCTTTGTACTTTTTTACTCCAAAAATGGTGAATCATCCCCCATGGTTGACATCATCATATTGAATCCTCTTGGTTCTTATAAATTTTATGTTGGTTGTACATATTTCTTAAGAGGCCCATTTTAGACCTCAAAGCTCCCCTAATGTCTGAACAATAGACTTTTCTTTTGCATACATTACTTGGAAGAGTCGAATTAGCATGTATACACACCTTCACCAAAACGAACCAACGTATAGATCAACAAATAATTATAACTTCACAATTATTCCATACTTCAGTCATACCCAGATCATAACATATAAAGGATAAAACATTTGTTAGTACTCAGATCTAACCTATCGATTATCAGATTAGATACGTATATGTCATTATGATCCTAATCCATCATTAGATATAACCCATCTTCAAATACTCAGGTGCATACTTAGTCTAGATCAAGCAAACAATTTAAAACCCATAACATGTATATTTCTTTTTGATTTAAAACTTCATAATATGTTCATTAATTGTACACATATCCCTTTGATCTTATACTCGTTATATAGTTTTATCCTTTCTCAATACCCCAGACCAAAACTTGGGACCAATACCTTGGACCAAAACCTCAGCCCAATACCTCAAACCCAATCCTCAGACCAAAACCTTGATTTTCCATCCCATACGCACTTTTCCTTCTGTGAAAACGTGTGGATATGTATATGCTTCTTCTATTTTTTGAGCCTGCATGTATACGCTACCTGGACAAGGTGAACAAGCATATACTTCTTAAACCATTCGCTTTTTCCAATTTCTTGATTCTGATCTGTGGTTCTTTGTTCCTTCATCCTATTCTTTTGTACCATTACTTTATTCCCTCGAATAGAACTGTTGTAATGTGATTTTACATATTACTTCTGAAATGATTCCTTTGAACTGCCCTGGATTTGGTGACATCTGTAAACACAACAGTCATGCATTCTGTCACATCTGATATCTCTCCCATAGATTCATCTAGTTATGTAGATTCATCTGGTGACCATATACAAGTGAGTCATTCTGCTACAAGTGGGTTTCCATCAAGTACAACACATGCATCATAATGCCACCAATCTCCCCCTTTAGACTTGATGGAAACCATATTTGTGTTGATTACTTCAATCTATAGAACCTGTTAGATGCATCAAGAAACACCAATATACTCTCCCCCTTTCACATCAAGGGAAAAGGGAGGATCAAGATATTCTCTCCTTTCGGGATCAAGCGAAATGGATTGACCAAAATGAAGACTTCCATAGCTGAACGAATGGATATGAACATTGATCATGCTCCCCGTAGGCATAAGCTGAATTCTCTTATTAAACTCTCCCTTTGCACATGCTGAGATGCACTAAACCATACATGCTCCCCTTGATTGCATGTAGAGTTTGCAAAAATATTTTCCAAAAGAATAACATGACTCTATAACTCAACAATCTAAGTATGACCTTCCTATCACCAATGACTCATACATACATCAATCTCCCTAACAAGTGCGGATATACCAACTTGACTCATTTACCCAAGAAAGTGGGGATATACCAATTATTTATACATGACTGAAATATAAAAGTTATTACATCATCCTTCCCATGCATAGTGGGGGTACAAATTACATCATCTGACCAAAAAGGACTCATTAAAAGACTATGACAAACAGAGACATAGTATTACATCACGGGTCTTTATATGACCTTTACATCAAATGATATACATGGCATTTATAACAGAGACCAAATATATAAACAAGACCATGATAGTCATTAGTGACTGTCATACACCATATATGATATTCACCATAAGCATCTGTCAGCATCATCCAGACCAACAACTTGTATATGCCCATAATCATTTCCCAAGATATGAGAATGTAAATATCATCAACATGTGACAAAGTATGCTGCATATAGATATCAACTCATCCTCTTGATCTCATCAAGATCAAGTTGCTCTATTTCCTTATTATAAAGAACCTTATCATAACCTTCTATGAATCAACTAAGCATATGTCATATCTCCAATCAGTAACACAAAATCATTCACATCATATCATATGTATGTGAAAACACCATAGTCATCATCTATGATCATAACATCAACATCAAGAACTGCATGGTCTTTCCACAAGAACCCTCAATATATCTACCATGTATCATAAATAGGAAACATCCCACATCTAATAAGCATCAATCATGATAGTCAACATATGTGAGTATAAAACCTATCATCATAAAGTAAGAAATCATCATCATTATGTGACTAAGTAAGCCATGTCTCCGAATATCCATGCCTTCAAATAGTTGTCTTCGTGAGACTTGCAATAAAACAATTCTCTTGGCCGACCAACAATATTTATAAATATGCAAATTAAGTAATCATCCATGTATCCATCATAATGTGTATCCATGAGAGAGATAGAAATATGTATCTAGAAAACCATGAGAGCATAGTCATTTTCCAAGAGTTCTTGATACCATCAACAATAGAAATCCTCAACCATGCGAGAGCAAAGAACTATAGGAATCCTCACTCATAACTGCACCATATGAAGTTTATGCATGTTTCAAGTCATAATGACAACAACATAAAAAAATGACACTTATCAAATAACGAAGTTGTTTACACAAGATTTGTTCTTCTCCTTGTCCTTATGAAGATCACCATGTAAGCAACATACCATATATACATCATAAAAAAGAGTCATCCATAATCATCCATAAATATGATCTGAATAATAACTATGTGGCTCAAGTAATATAAGTATCATCTAACATTTCATCTTATGAAACTTATGATTGCAGCATAGCATGATGTATCATTTAAACACTTCAAAAACATAAGCATCCTCACCATTTATAAGAATCATTATGTACCAAATACTTCTAAATGTAATGGCAACAATGCATTATTAGAATAATCACATATTCTCCCCCTGAACGTGTGCCAACTATTCACTGTCAGATCTGATCATTGCATATATCAGTAAGAGTCATCAAGGCATCATCACCAACTAGTTATAAATCAAGTAATCAACACTTATGAGGGTCAAAATAATTTTTAAGGAAAATCCACATTCAATAATTAACAATCATCTAGACAAAAAAGATAATGGATAATTGTTTGAACCATATTAGACCCTTTTTATGAGTCGGTGCCACTGCATCTTCATGAAACCAACATATACGTGATTGTACAACTTCCAACTCACGTATATACATGACTTGTCTTCATGATAATTGCGTATGAGAATTAGAGCACTGAAATTTTATACTTTCAGTTCCCCCTGAGTTTGTTCTATCTATATACTAATCTATGCCACATGTTTCTGACTATACTTCCTTCTTCTTCCACACCTTGAAGTGTGATGATGTTTTCTCCTTTTGGTATGTTGGCCGGAATTTTCTCCTGCATTCTTTTGCTATATGCCCAAATTTGTTACAAGAATAACATATTATATCTTTCATATTCTCTCTATTGCACTCAATGGATATGTGACCAAAGATATTGCAAGAAAAACAATATCCTTTAAAGCACCTGGAACATGATGATCTCTCTGTGTGACGGTTATTAGCTTGAATCATTCTACTTCTGCATCTGGTTGCAACATATTAAAAATATAACACATAAAACATTCAACATTATTCATCAAAGGAAAGAACCAATTATCACTTCCATATTTAGGAGTAAATGATTTTCTATGAAGACTTTATTTCCTTGGTTGTTGATGGGGTTGATCGCGTATCTCCTTGTTGAGCATTTCGAATTTTTCATTAGAGTTCCTTGCTTTAGTTTGTGAGCTAGATTCATATTTAACAGTTCAATGAGAACCAAGACCATGTTTTATGGAAGGATACCTTTGACTACTAAGAATATCATCCAAAATCTTAGTACTATCTTGAAACCATAAAGGTTTATCCTTTTCTTCTAATTTACCTTTTAGGATATTTACCTCTACCTGTTATTGCTCTTCCTTTTCACGATACTACTTCTTCATGGTTTATTCAGCTTTTCTTCCTTCTTTCACTTGTTTTAATTTGAGAATCTCATTTTATTTTTCTTCATCTTCTTCAGGTAGTTCTTCACTCTGCTTATTTTAATTTTCAGAATCTTATTTTAGAGAGACTATCTCAACGTCAAGACTTTTATAGTAACTGAATCTTTCTATAAGTTTCTTGATTGTTGTATCCTTTTCATTAACCTCATTTCCCAATGATGTCACTTCATCCTACAACCTTTGATATTGATCTTCCTTTCCCTTTTACTACTTCATTACCTTGTTTCCTTGCTCCAACTAATCTTTTAATATTGTAACTTCTTCTTTGTAGGAACATTCCCTTTTATCAATTAGATATTTTTGATCTCTAATTATGTTTGTGAGCTTTTTAAATGCTCTCTATATTTCCTTTTTTTCTCTTTCACCCATAAGAGAAAATTCAGTTGTTTCGTTGGCACATTCATTATCTTCAAACAAATAGAGAAATTTATCACTAGAGCATAATAAATTCGTATCTGATAATTTTTTTTCTTGTTCATATTCATTCTGAGGTGATTTTGAATCTTAAGATTTGCTTCCACACAATAGCCAATCATCTCTCCCACTATCACAGTTCCTTTGAGATGTCTTCTTCTTTTGAGGTGTTTTATTCTTTCTTCTTTCCCATTGTTACTATGGATCTCCTTCAAGAGATCAAGCTTCTGCCAAAGGACCTGCTCTGATATGAATTGTTGGTAATAATACTTGGGGGGCGGTGTGAATCAGTATTTAAAAATCAATAAATTTTTCATTTCCATAACCATATTATATATGCTACTTCAGTGAAGGGAACTCGTGTGTGCATGCAACTATTCTTAAGGCAACCGACATATCTCTAGTGAACTTATGATTCAGTTAATTCATCATATGTTGATCTTCAATTAGTGCATCAATAGTTTATTAAACATTAGAAAGTAACCATGTGTAGTAATAATATAATAAACCATCACACATAAGAAACACACATGAACACCAAGATTTATGGTGGAAACCCAATGCAGGAGAAAAACCACCTATTGTTGTCTCTATCTTCTTTTAATATAAAGAATAATTTGTTTACAATCTTGTATTGGTGAAAAATTATACCAGTCCGTAGGCATCCACCTGTGGAAGGCTACAACCTTCTCTCACTCTCCAGCTTCTACTGGAAGGGAGCTACAACCCCCAAGCTCTTGTACAAGCTGATATGTTTACTAGTATGTAGGTGCTGGCCTATAGAAGGCCCCAACCTTCACACGTTCTACAGCTGCTGCTGGAAGGGAGATCCAAACCCCTGATCAAATCACCAGCCACTACTGGTAGGAAACTTCAACTCCCTCACTAAAGGATCCAACCCTAAGTATCCTCCAAGGACCACGTTTCATAAATTTTCATACTAGATACTACTGGTACACAACAACACAATAGGTAGGCCATGTTTCATCAAATTTTGACACTGGACCCATCAATAACATTGAAGCTCAAAATCAATCACCACTACAATACATCAAGAAAATACATATGCATCAACCAATCATTAAAACCCAATCATCAATCCCTGAATCAAACACAACTGAAACATCTGGAATACTGAATCAAACAACCACTGCACCTCTGACACAACTGAATCGACCATTCCTTCAAACTTAATAAAATTCAACCAATAAACTAGAATAGACAGATCACTATAGCCAGTACATAGATCTCAAACCAGAACACTGCATCAGCAACCAGAACCAACTGTAACCTCAAAATTCATGTGTCAGAATGTATATGGTCCTTCAATAAATCCAACCTTCATGTATACGATACTTCCTTTAGCCCAACCTATGTATACCTTTAAAGATATTGAATCATAAAACCTATGAACCACAAATTGTATCAATCAATAACATTCTGAAGATCTACTATCATATTACAGATTTCTGAATAGATAGAAACAAGCATCACCCTTCTTCCTCAATCAATCAATCAACTAGACTCAATCTCCTTATACAATCAATTTTACTTTTAGATCTAATGAAGACATCATTGAAAAACAACAATAAAACAACAACACTGATTAGATAGACTAGTCATCTATGAACAACAAACTTTTATTTTTTGTACACTACATGAAAGAGCCAAACCATCGTGAATATGCAGGTTCACCAAAACGAACCAACTTATAGATCTACAAATACTTACTTATAAGTTCGTAGCTATTCCAAAATTTAGTCATACTGAGATCATAGCATATGAAGGATAAAACATTTGTTAGTACTCAAATCTATCCTATCCATTATCAGATCACATAAATATAGGTAATTATGATCCTGATCCATCATTAGATATCATCCATCTTCAAATACTTAGGAGCATACTTAGTCTAGATCAAGAAAAGCATCAAAAACCCATAACATGCACATTGGTTTTTCATATCAGACTTCATAAGATATTCATTACTTGTACAAATATCCCTTTCATATTCTCCTCCTTATATAGTTTTAGCCTTTCTCAATACCTTGGACCAAAACCTCAGACCAATACCTCGGACCAAAACTAGAACCAAAACCTCAAACCAATAGCTCAGATAAAAACCTCGGACAAATACCTCAGAGAAAAACCTTGGACCAATACCTTGGACCAAAATCTCGGACCAATACCTCAGACCAATACCTCAAACGAAAACCTTGATTTTCCATCCCATACGTGCTTTTCCTTATGTGAAAGTGTGTGCATATGTATACACTTCTTCTATTCTATGAGCCGACATTTATACGCTACTTGGATAAGGTGAACCAATGTATACTTCTTAAATTATTCTCTTTGTTCAATTTCTTGATTCTTATTTGTAGTCCTTTGTTCCTTCATCCTATTATTTTGTACCATTAATTTGTTCCCTTTGAATAGACCTATTATAATGTGATTTGAAATATTACTTCTGAAATGATTTCTTTGAACTTCCCTGCATTTTGTCACATTTGTAGACACAACTGCCATGCATTCTGTCACATCTGATATCTCTCATATAGACTCATCTACTTACGTAGATTCATCTACTTATGTAAATTCATCTAGTTACCATATACAAGTGAGTTGTTCTGCTACAAGTGGGTTTCCATCAAGTACATCACATGCATCATAATGCCAACAATTATGTTTTGAACATAGGCCTGAAATGATGTATCTAATAAAGGATTCAAATATAAAATGTTAGCAAAGGATAGTTATAACAATGATACTATAATTTTTGTCTTCTGTAATTTTGTTGGTATCGCCTTCATTCTTGGCTGGATTCGAACTCATTATGTACATTTGTTTATTATTAATAGAAAGGGACTGTGCCATGTTATTTCAATATTGTGTTGTAATTCTCTGTTGATGCGTCTTTGAGAGCTGAATTTCCAAGTTTCCTAAACAAGGAAACGAGCTGGTTAGCTAGGGCCCAGCCAACCCAGCTCATACTCCCTCACATTCTTCTTTTTCGTTAAGGGTGTGTTGATTTTGTTTCATGCAATGTGTGAATTAAATAGACGTTTTCATTCTTCCACAAAGTCCAAGTTCAATTTCATTTATAATCACCGTGTGACGGATCCGTGGTGTGCATGATTAAGTAAGTTTGATTTTTTCCTTTGTGATTTATTTTCTTCAAAGTTTAGCATCGTTTCTACCTGGATTGTGAAAGAATGCATTCCTGTACTAGTGCATTTACAGTTTTGTAGACTGATTCCTTTGGTTCATTACAATAACAATCTTTTTTTCTTGTATGACATATGAGCGTTGCATTTATGCAAGTGTGTGATTATTATTCTGAAGTGTTCTTCATATATTGAACTTGATATGCTTTAGTAATTAGAGAGTGAATGTTGTTATAACACGCTAACTTGTAACTATACTTCATACTTTTCAGGGAAGGATCGAACTTCATATTTAATTATTTTAAAGAGAAATTTTCCGCACTAAGAAGGTTACGAATGTAGACTGGATTTGTGTGAATAACTATTACAAGATTGAAGCTTGCTATCACAATTAGATGATTTCTTTAGTTGCACAAAGGAGTTCCTTGATTGAAGAAAAGTGTCCTTTGTCTTTAGAAATTAATTATTATTTTATAGATTGAGATTTGTTGAAGCATATTTTTGTTTGAGGAAGTTATTTTTAAGTTATGTTCACCTTTGCAAACTCTTTCTCCAAGTTAACACACTCTTTATTTTCTTTTAAGATGAATTTGAAAACTTGGTGCAGGAATCCTTGTTCCAGTACAGGAATCGATATCGTGATATAGGAACATAGTGGTCTATTCTTGAGCCTTAGATCCCCTCCATGAGGACATAAATATTTAGTAAAGGTGTAAAATATAATTCCAACATCTAAACTTTGTTCTGGTACTAGTACAAGCATATTGCAGGAGTACAGGAATAACAACTTAGTGCAACAAGAAATATCTATAAAGAATTCAAGCATCTTCAAGGGTGCAATTATTAACTTGACATATAACTATACTGAAGATAAACATAGATTTACATTTCCATTAGTCAGGATTGCTTACAAGAAGTTTGAGAGTTCTTTTCATTCTTTTTTTTCAGCAGATGTACTTTCTTTCACATTCCAGCACTAGATATCTTTGGTGTAAATTGTCCGGTGATCTTTTCTTTTCGATTTTTCAAGATTGTAATTAAGGAATTAGGAGTAGAGTTATGAAAAGTTCATATCATTTCTAGGATTTCCTATTCTTCTTCTCTAATTTTACGAAACCTCCATGTGGACAATTAAATTTTGAAGGAGTCTCCCTAACCGCAATTCCTGCACCCAACATTTTGGCACTCTTGCCGGAGAGGCAATTTGGAGTTCGTAAGAAATTTCAATTTTTTGTAATAGTGGTGAGTCTACTATTATTTTTTTCTTTTGCAATATGATTCTATTGTTTAAAGGATTTTACAAGTGCTGCTTTTTATTCATTACAACAAATAACATATTCTTTTTCTTTACAAGCATTTGAATTTTGTTTTTGGATTTTAATTTTAAAACAAATGTCTATGAAAGGTAGGGGTCTGAAGCCCAATAAGACCTGACAAAATACTAAAAAATATAAAAAATCTTCTCATATTGGACCTTATTTTGCAGGTAGAAACTCCAAGCAGACCCGGACTCAGACGCAGGAAGTTCTCATGAAATCAGTCTAGATCCACTAGAGGAGGTCGAAGAAAAACTAATAAACTGGGATCTACATATATTGTGATGATCGAATTGGAGAATAAAATGGACAACATGAAAATTGAAATAATGAATATTGTTAGGAAACAAGTAGACTCTTTGAATTTCCAACAAAATCTAGAAAAAGAACAAGAGTCATTATCTATTTTTTGTCCAAAATGTAGGTAAAAGCATCCTTTAAGAGACTGTGTCGATGATATAAAAAGTGCTAATAAATATGAGATTTTTGCAGAGAACCACGCCACCAAGGAATGCCCCTCCATACCTAGATTAAAATTTGTACTTGAAGGAGAGCATTCTGAACCTGAGTCATTACATGCCATAGGAGCACGAAGGAACTGGCCACAAGTAAGTGCAAGTATAGTTCCTGAACCACACTTTTATGATTATAATGCACCTCCATATTCCTATAATAATAATAATCATCAATCTGAACATTGGCATCCAAAAACCATTTTCATCATGGACAATCCTCTCAACCTTGGAAAAAAGGATGGAGAGTGCTAAACCATTCACATCATTCCTATCCTACTCATATGCCATCATATCCTCCTTCATATGAACCACACTATATGTCACAACCATCTTTTCCCTCTCTACCTTAGCAAAGTCAATCATCGCCACCATTTCCTTTTCTACCACCATTTATACCACCTTAACTACCTTCTCAATCGGTACCAAATTCTAATAATAAGGCAGTACAATTGATTCATTTAGTTGGACCATCCCCTCTTCCTACCTATCAAAACTTTCTGGTTGGGATAAATGAGCCTCAATTGAGATTGGGAAGGGTGGTTAAATCAGGAAAAAAATAAAAATCATCAGTGATCATTGAGGACACAAATGAGGAGGTAACTCCTAATTATTCAATAAACAATTTCGTCATTCATCCCATTATCGTACCTTCAGACTCACCATCTTCTTCAAACCAGCCTCCCTATCCAGAGAGGTTAGCCATGGAGAAGAGTGACCCTGAGTCCACTCTAGCTTATGAATTAAGGAATCTTTGTATCAAGTTCCCTTTACTTCAAGCTATCAGAGAAATTCCCATATGTACAAAGATCATTAGGGAATTATGTTTTTAAAAACTAGGGAGGAAGAGAGTAGAACCTGAAACCATTCAGTTTGTTGGTAGAGCAGTTGAGTTGATGACAGGATGCATATAAATGGAGAAATAAAAAGATCCTAGAAACCTAGTTGCTTCTATCTAGATAGGTGATATCCTTGTCTCTAATGTATTAATAGACCTAGGGGCAGCCATCAATGTTATGACCAGGAAAACCATGGAACAAATTGGGTTGGACCATATTCATCCTACACCCACCGTGCTTGAACTTGCAGACATATCTAAAATCAAGCCCAATGGAGTGTTGGACGACGTGGTGGTCCCTATAGATTCATCCTTTGATTCTGGGATGACCATGGCTTTCCACGACTCATGCTTATATTTGATGTCGCTCACATGATATGTACATTTCACATGGAGACTCTAAGAAAAATGTTACCTTATATCCAGCTGCTAGATCTATTCAAGAACTCAAGGAAACTTTATGGCTAGATTATGACATAGTGATGAGGAGACCCGACCTATCCCTTCGATTCAGCATTATACCGAGACCACCCAGGATGGTGAATTACAAGGTTTCTTGAACAATCTAGACACTATGCCTAGTTTTGACACTTCATGATATCTTTAGTCTGGATTTTCAAGAAAATTTAGATTCCCAACATTCCTTATCCCATACTGTGGCATCATCTTCCTATGCTATTGAGCCTGAGACCACTCTTGTTGAAATTAGTCTGAAAAATATTTACACAGTAGCTTAGACCTATATTCATCTCAGCAAGAGTAGCTTGTTTCCTTGTTGTGAGATCACTTGGATGCATTCGCTTGGAGTTACAAAGACATGAACGGTATTATTCCTGAGACTTGTACTCATGATATATATATCAAAGAGGGAGACCAAACTGTCTGAAACCCTGTTGAAGCCCCGAAAATCAGGTCTACAACAAGGGCGATACCCACACGGTCCGAACCTTGGTTAGCAGCTCCTTTTTTGTTTGGTATAGTGGGTCCAACTAGGGATATGGGAGCAGTTTCCCAATATATGTGTGTGTGTGTTGAGAATTGGTATTTCCTTTCTAATAATTCCTAAGTAAAATGCTTTTATTCTAAATCTAATCTAACAATATGCAATTATATTCTAATGAATAGAAATATCTAATTCTAAACTAACTCGGGATCTAATCTTTCCAATATGCGATCTAAAATGATTTCAAATGATAATTGGTAATAAAGATCATGCAACTGCTATGAGAAAAGAATTCAATAAAGATAAACCATTTAGTATAAAAAGTTAGACGAAATAGTTGTGAAAAACATATCGCATAATAAGCTATTCATATATTAAGCATAAATAAATAGTTATTACCGTATGAAAGTGCCAAATGATAACTCAAGCATTCACACACTCATATATAACTAACTGAACATGAATATCACCTTAACACATAGGCAGAAATAATTAAGAGATAAAAGTTACATTTTTAACTAGTTCTACTCATGAGCTTCAAGCAATAATGATTTATCTCTTTTTAGTCCAACATCCACCAAGAGTAAAAAAAGTGCAACATCAGTAGTAGATATTAAACTCAGATATCAATAAATCTTGTTCCATTCATTCATCAAAACCTCCTCGGAGGGTGCAAAAGTGCATGTTCTGAGGACAATTTTTTGACAAATTTCAAGACCCTTCTCTAAATGCATGAGAAGGGTTTAAACACTATGAACTAAATATAAAAATAATTTATTAAAATAATGTAGGAGGCGGTTTAAATGACCGTCCTCATTTCAGGCAAAAATAAAGCAAAATTAAAACTAAAACTGAATCTAAAACTAAAACTAGAAACTAACTATTTGTGTATCTGCTCCTTGTAATCGCAAGCGTTAAGCATTCAACATCGTTTAGGGTTACCTCATACATTTGTATCTTTGCAGATGGTATTTTGGAAATAAGCGATGCTCCAGCCAGTATTTTGCAAAAGCCTCAACCTTTTACAATACTTGCTAGTTTAATTTCTACGTCGTATTCTTGTAAGGCAGTAACCCAATTGGCTCTTTTCTCACCCACATCTTTCTGTACTAAGAGATTTCTTACCGCTGGAAATGGTACTATGATTTTTTTATGGGTTTTAAGCAGAAAGGGTTTGAAATATTTTATCACTTTGAAAACAGCATAAGCTTGTTTCTCTACATTTGAATAATTTCATTCAGCCACTTGTAGATTTCAACTGAAAAAAGCAATTGGGGCTTCTGCCTTACCTTGATTTGCTTGAGTGAGTATCGCAGCATATGACTTATGAGAGGAAAATATATATAAAATGAAAGGATCAAAAAAAATTGGAGTTACTAAAGATGGAGTGTTAGCAATCCCTTGTTTAATCAAATTGAATGCTTCATATTCGTCTTAGCCCCATTTGAAGAGTGAGTTCTTTTTAATAATTGCTTGTAAAGGAGATGCGATTCTTGAAAAATCTGGAACAAATCTCTTAACAAAATTAATCTGGCCAATGAAAGATTGCATAGCTTTCTTGTTGTGAGGCAAAGGTATTTCTGAAATCTCCTCGATTCAATCGGGATCAATATGGATTCCAGATTTTGACACTATGAATCCAAGAAGTTTTCCTTCACTTAATGCGAAAAAGGACTTTTTTGGGTTAAGTGAAATTCCATACCTTTGACAACATTGGAAGATTTGTTTTAAATCTCTAAGATTATTGCCTCGCTTCTTGGAATATACAGTTATATCATCCATGTAGATTACTATTGATTTGTTTACTAATCCCTTAAATGCGATGTCCATAGCCCTTTGAAATGTGGCACCAACATTGATCAGACGAAAAGGCATATTTTGATATGCATAAGTACCCCACTTGGTTTTGAACGTGGTCTTTAATTGATCATTGGGATGGACCAACACTTGAGTGTAGCTAGAGAAACCATCCAAGAAAGATATTAATTCTGACCCTGCAACTGCATGCAATATTTGCTCCATGGGAGGGAAAGGAAAATTATCCTTTTGGAAGGCTTTGTTAACATTTTGAAAGTCAATGCAAATTCTAATGTCTTCGTTCTTATTTCTAATGGGAACCATGTGGGAAACCCATTTAGAACGTCGAACGGGAAAAATGATTTTGGGTTTCAATAACTTATTGAGCTCAGATTTGATCTGGTTTTCTAGACTAGGATGGATCTTCCTTAGCTTTTACTGGACAGGTTTTTCATTGTTTATCATTGGGATAGTATGTTGGATGATAGAAGTGTTGTAAGTCTTAAGTTCATTGTAGTTCTAGGCAAAGACACTTTTGTATTGTTTCAAGAGACGAACATATGCCAATTTGTCTTCAGGAGCTAGGACAAGGCCTAGGTTGATATTCTCTGGCTTGGTATCAATTCCTAGATTTACTAATTCATAGTTCAGAGTTGAACATTGAAGTTTTGAATTGGTAGATCTCTTGAATTGATCTTTCAAATCATATAAGTCTTATAATTTGACTACTAACTTTGGCATAACATTATTTGATCTGATAATCACCCTATGAGTGACCTCAGTTGAAGATTTATTAAACAAAAGTTATTACAGACTCATGTGATGGCATGTGTGTTCTATGCTATTCAAGCAACGGATCAATCATATTGCCAATGCACAAACATTTAAATGGAAAAACAGTAAAGAAATACAGTAAGCAACAAAAAGACACAAACAATTTTTAATAAGGAGTTCATCCTATTCTTCGGGGCTACGTCTCCGGTCTAGCCTCAGTGGTGGCCTTATTTTATTGTGTCTTTAAGTAGAGAGTTACAAATACAGGGAGTGAATGTGAGTTCTCCTGAAGTAGATTTTGCTAGGTAGGGTGGTTCTTGGATTCCCCAAGCCACTCAAAGTTCACAGACTCTTTTTCTTCCTACCAGCTTTGTAACCCTTGGTCTACAGTGGAAAGAGCCAACTATGGTGCTCAATCTGGATAGATTCCTCTATGGGAAGGCTTGAATCTTCAAGCTCTCTGGTGCTCGACGCTGCCTGTGGTCATCTTGGCCCTCTGTCTCCTCTACTTGGCTTTACTGTTCTCTATGTTTAGTCCTCTTCTCAGGGTTCACTGTTCACTGCCTCTCTTGGTCGCTTGGACTCCTCTCCAAATCCTCCTCTTCGACTGTCTCTATTCATGGCTTTCACCATTCGATCCCTATGCATGTTCGGTTCCTCTCCCGCCTGCGTCAATTCTCCTTCTGCAGCTGCGCTTGGAGTTGCCTATTCGGTGTTAGCATGAATGCTTGGGAAGTGCCACGTGTCCCCATTGGAAGGCCGCCATCCTGCTTGTCGATTAATTTCTTCGGTTATGTTATGGATACGTTCTTTCTCCATTGTGGTGGTCAACGGATTCCAAATCCCTTTAAATCGCGGCTTAATTCCCTGTTGATTCTTCTTCTTTCTATTGGGAACAATCTCAGCCGTCCGATCTGGGCTCCTCGAGATCCAACGTCATACGCACATCGATCACGGTTGACTTGCTCGATCTATACCACGTGATCATGGCTGTTTTTCTCTCACCTCCGCTGCCACACATCGATCATTGAGTGGGATCACTCCACTCCTGTCCAAATCCTCTTACCATTCAAGGGCACCCCGATCAATACCACCAGTTTTCCAGAGCGCGGGTCCCGCCTTTGTCCTTTAGCGATTTTTCTTATCCACCCGCAGTTCTCCAACTCCCAATGTGACCGAGTGCTTAAGGCCTTTCCATTTCGGCCCTGCTTTCCCAGCGATGCGCATCAAAATTGCCTCCTTTTCTCGATCCGGGGCTCCTAGGGGCTGTTTTGACCTCCTGCATAGTCTCCATGGGCCTCGGTCAGCTCGCTTTGACCGAGGTCCTCATCATTCCACGTCAGCTGCAATGGCCACTAGTTCAAGGTGTTTTTGATGCTATTTTAGATTCTTTAGAGATTTTTTTCATCCTGATATAGTCAAGGTTCTTTGTCAGTCGTTTATGGATCTGATTCAGATCATGGCCTCCCTACTAAAAAAGCTTTTGGACCACCAAAAGTTGGTTTTCTTCAAGCATCAACTAAGTGAGGAAACTGTTGTCTCACTTGTCTAATCTCTATCCACTTCGCACTTCTTGGCTTCGAACCTTTAAGCCCAATCCTGAGGTATTCCACCTGTCCACTGCGTGTCGTCCTCACCTTCGTGTCCAGCATTGTGTCTTCCTGTAACTCATTAAGGTATTCAAGTAGCAGGTCATCAGCAGAAGGTAATTGACTCTACCCTTCAGGGTCCTCAATCATTGAAGGTTCAAACAACCTCGAATAGTCTATGTTTACGACTGAGTAGATGTGCACGTAATTCTCACCAACCTTCTCAAGTATCCTGAAGGGTCCATACCTGATAGGTTTTAGCTTTTTACCTTCACCTTGCATTCTGTCCTTGATGATATACAGCCAGACTTGGTCTCCAACTTGAAAAATATGCTCCATCTGATGCTTATCATGCTTAGCCTTGTACTTGGCCTGGCTCTTTTCCAGCTGTTCCTGTAGTGCCTGGTGGATCTCCTAGATCTGTTCAATGAACCTAGTTTCCTTGTCCACATCACTGTGTCTATCAACCATGGTATCTTTACCAAAGACAAAATCGAAAGGAGACCTTGGTATGAAACCAAAACAGGTCTCAAAAGGAGATCTCCGTGTAGAAGAGTGCTTGGCTCTATTGTAAGCATGCTGCACATAGCACAAGTGCTCATCCCAAAGCTTAGGATGTTTCCTGCAATATCCCCTCAGTAACTGGATCACCGTCCTATTAACTACTTCTGTCTGGCCATCTATTTGTGGATGAAAAGCTATGCTTTTCTTTAATTTGGTGTCCATTAGTTCCCACAAACTGGACCCAAACTTCCCGACAAATTGGGTGTCCCGATCAGATAAAATAGAAGTGGGTAATCCAAAATGAACCCATACATGTTCAAATAATAACTTTGCAGTTTGTTCAACTGTAATCTGTTTACTACAGGGTATCAAAATACACATTTTCCTGAACCTATCCACAATAACATATAGATAACCATGACCTTTCCTAGATTTAGGTAGTCCACCAACAAAATCCATGGAAATGCTTTCCCAAGGGTGAGAAGGAACTGGAAAGGGAGTGTACAAGCCTAGTTTTCTATTGCTGGGCTTGTTTTTAGCACACATAGCACACCCCTTTACATATCTAGAAACTGTCTCATTCATTTTCAGCCAATAGCAGAACCTTTGCAGCTATGCAACTGTTTTACTTACCCCAAAGTGACCTGATATCAGAGAAGTGTGTGCTTCCCTAATTATCTTTGCTCTCTCAATTTGTGGAATGTAGAGTTTCCTACAATGATATAAGAGTCCATCCTTCACATGATAGTCCAATTCTTCTACTCTTTTGCCTTGACTAAAAGTTGCATATACATCTTTAAATTCCATATCCTGAACATACTATTCTATGTAGCTTTCATGCAACACAAAATTATGCTTAAGTAGGGTAGATGCATTTATAATGAATCTAGATAACATGTCTACAACTTTGTTATGTATGCCCTTTTTACATCTGATGACTAAATGAAACTGTTGTAGAAACCCCATCCATCTGTAATGTCTTGATTGCTGCAATTTATTTTGGGAGTGTAGGTATTGAAGTGACTGATGATCAGTATCAGGGAAAATTTTAAGAACCCCCCCAAATTTATAAGTATAATAAATGGGTGAATCTCCATGGTATATAGGAAAAATGGAAGGCAATTTTATCAATAATATAAT
>APFE031626017.1:19518-43005 GCA_000404065.3 Pinus taeda | reverse complement strand
TTCATTCATCAAAACCTCCTCGAAGGGTGCAAAAGTGCATGTTCTGAGGACAAGTTTTTGACAAATTTCAAGACCCTTCTCTAAATGCATGAGAAGGGTTTAAATACTACTAGCTAAATCTAAAAATAATTTATTACAAAAAAGTAGGATGCGGTTTAAATGACCGTCCTCATTTCAGGAAAAAATAAAGAAAAATTAAAACTAAAACTGAATCTAAAACTAAAACTAACAACTAACTATTTGTGTATCTGTTCCTTGTAATCACAAGCATTCAGCATATGCTTGAGGAGAGTTGGCTAGCTGACTTATGACTTTAGCTGTCCCACGAAAACGGAATCGGCAAGTGCTGGTGCCATCTTCTCGTTAGAATTAATGATACGTTTGAGAGTCATGCACTAGCTGTGTGGTTTTACCAAGTACGTCCAGTAAGAAACCCAATTCAACTTGGTTAACCTTTTGATGTATTCTTCCCTTTCTTGGGCCTTCTGCCTCCAACTTGTCTGTAGTTATTGTACACATCTACATACCACTTGAGGATATCTCTAATAATTGCCACTGGTTTTAGAGTTCAAGTTTTACTTCTTACCTTTAGCACTTTTACCTACAAATTTCTAGGCTTACAGGCGACAGAGTGATTAGAGGCTTTCCATCTCGAGGGGTTTTTCCCAGAGAAATTGCCTCCATTTCTTGATCCAGGCTTCCCTGGTGCGATTTTCGCCTCTTGCACGCTTTTTGTTAGAGGATATAAAGCTTAAATTTTGTGAAAATAATGACTCCGTGAGTTCGTGGATCTGAGTTGTAAATTCTCTGTTCGTGATATTAGCATTATCTAGGACCCAGTTAACCATATTCGTGTATGGAAGAATTTTGGGCCTCAACGCTATCCTATGCAAGAACAAACATGCTAGTTTTGTAATAGACGCCTCAGAAGAACCATGTGAGCCTGCAGTAGCTGTAACCTCCATCATTTTGGGATTTTCTTCCTCGAGTAGACTGTACATGCCTTCCCAAGTAGTAATACCAGCATCTTTGTTACAGGTGGTATCTATGTATAACGACGTCATTTCTTTATCTTTAGAACTCAGAGCTTTACCCTTCTTTCCCATAATATCCTGAACAATACTATGTGTACTTCTCTGCTCTTTGCTCTTGTAGTTTACAAATGAGATGAGAATAATGATAAGAAAAAGGTGACGAGAAAGATTTCAATGCGGAAAACATATAAAAGATACCACCTTACGTGAAATCACTCTTTGATCAAATCAAAACCATATTTCATTAACGATTGCCAACTAACTAATTGATTAACATTAATGCACATAACGAGGCCTTGGTTTATGGAAAAAGTTTTTTCGAACAATGAGCTCTGAAGATATGTGATAAGGCAATTTTGTGATTTGCTTCACAATATCGCAGATTGCAATATCGCTAGTTTGTAGAGTATGACAATCATCCATTAATGTGTTTTTTGCAAAATGCGATTTGCGACATGCGCCATTGGATATTGGAGGTTTGAGTCATTTCAACTTAAGTGATATTTGAGGCATGCGATGCGATGAGGATCTTTTGATGCATGATTTCTCATCACAATTTCGCAATCTTAGAGATTCCACTTGTAGGAAGGCATTCATTACCTTTTTGCGATGCGGTGCTCTTTAAGGAATGTTTTTGTTCTAACTTATCATAAAACTTAAGTCTTTTTAGATTTTTTGAGGGTATTCTCCTAATTTTATGATAGTAAATGTTATTGAAAAAGGAAATACAAGCATTAATTGATTTTTTAAATTTTTGAATAAGGGTCCCCACTTATTTAGTATTAGTGATAAAACTAAATAAGAACGGGGGTTGTTGCTAACCACAACACACCCCTAGAGACGAATGAATCCCGCCACCCTTCAAAGTTTGTGCTGGCTATTTTTTTTTTATCTTGAATGTGTTGATATTTATATGGACGATTTTTCTGTTTTTGGTAACTCATTTGATGAAGCTCTTAATAATCTAGAAAAAAATATTTTACGTTGTCAAGAGGTTCATCTTTCTTTGAGTGATAAAAAATGTAGATTAATGTTCAATGTAGGAGTGGTTCTTGGTCATTTGGTTTCTAGGAAAGGTATCCAGGTTGACCCCGCTAAAATTGAAGTCGTTATTTGTCTGCCTGCACCCAAAACCCAAAAGGAAGTGAGAGGCTTCCTGGGACATGCTGGTTATTAGCGTAGATTCATTGAATTTTTTTCGAAGATTTCTACCCCACTTTTTTTATTATTAGCTAAGGATAGTCAATTCACCTGGTCCACAAGTTGCCAACATTCATTTGAAATATTGAAGGAAAAATTACTACATGCACCAATTTTGAGAGGAACAAACTGGTCCCTGCCATTTCATATTTCCTCTTATGCTTCAAGCACCTCAATTTTCACATCTTTAGGACAAGACTAGAATAAACAGACCTATGTTATTTACTACATTAGTAAAAATTTGTCAATTGTCAAATTTAACTATACAGTCACTGAGAAACATTTTTTAGCTGTTATTTTTTCTATTAATGAATTTAGACATTACATCATAGGTTATGAAGTTTATGTGCATATTGATCATTCTGCTATAAGATATCTAATGAATAAACCTTTAACTAGTGGTAAAGTGACTAGGTGGTTGCTTCTATTACAGGAATTCAATGTTACAATTATAGATAGACCAGGAAAGTCTAATGTTGTACCTGATTATCTTTCTAGATTAAACAATCCTGGTGAAGTAATTCCTGTTGATGATGATTTCGCTCATGAACATCTTTTTTCTATGTCAACAAAATCCCCATGGTTTTCTAAAATAGATAACTATTTAGTCACTGGAAGAACGCCACCTCAATTATCCGCTCGTGAAAAGTAGAATATCATTCAGAAAAGTGCTTCATATTCTTGGATACAGGGAGACCTCTTTTACAATGGACCAAATTTTGCTATTTGTGGATGTGTTAGAGAGGAAGAAATGTTTGATATCTTAAAACCTAACCATGATCAATGTTGTGGTGGCCACTTTGCTGATAAATGAACTGCATATAAACTTTTAGGGACTGGCTATTTTTTTCCTTCTTAGTTCAAAGATGCCAAACAATATGTTAGGCATTGTGATAGTTGTCAACAAATGGGTCAACTTGTTCAAGCCAATGAAATACCATTAACTCTTTAAGTCAAGATTGAGACATTCAGAAAATGGGCTATTTATCTCGTAGGACCCATAAACCCCACATATTTAAATAAAAAACATATCTTGGTTTGTACTAATTTTGTTACTAAATGGGTAGAGGCTAAAGTTGTTTATTTTTCCACTGAAAAAATTGTTTTTGATTTTATGTTCAATGAAATTTTTACTAGATTTAGTGTTCCTAGAGAAATTGTTTCTGACAAGGGACCAAAGTTTGCTTCTAACTTGGTATAGGAAGTCATGAATCAGTAAAATATTTGGCACATGAAATCTACACCATTCCACTCACAACCAAATGGGCAGGTGGAATCTACAAACAAGGTGATCAAATCCACCCTCACCAAAATAGTAAACATGCACAAGAAGGATTGGGCTAGCCGATTTCCTGATGCCTTATGGGCTTATCAAACTACTTGGAGGGAAAACATGGGCCATACACCATATGAGTTGGTGTACAGAAGAGAAGTCCTTTTGTCGATTGAATTCCAGATAAATATGTGCAGAAATGTAGTTTAGCTGGATCTAGATCTCTAGGAAGCACAGGAACAACGTCTATTACAATTAAACGAGTTGCATTAATTTCGAAGGGGCGTTGTTCAACATAATATTTGGTGCAACAGTAATGAAAGAAATGGCATGGCAAGTTTATAAGGAAGAAACATTTCCAACCAGGTGATTGGGTACTTCTCTATGACTCTAGATTTAAACATTTTAAGGAGAAGTTCCATACTCATTGGATGGGTAGTTAAAGTTCTCACCAATGGGGTCGTACAAGTCAAAACTATCGATGGGTGAAATTCAACTTTCCTTGTGAATGGACATAGGCTTAAAGCATATTTTCAGCCCATCACATATGTGTTGAGCCTTGCAATAGGTATGTATTTACTCTTGATTATTATCTTTTTCCTCCTTCCTTATCCATCTTGTGCCATGATATACAACAGAAGGAACAATTGTTGTTCCCAAGTCGGAACAACAAAAGCTAATTGAGGAAAATGAGACACGTCGGGTGCAATTGAACCAAGGAACAAGTCAAGGAGATCAGTGCAAGATAAAAGAATTGTCTAAGAATAGCATTTAGTTGTGAATTCCTCAAGATCTCTTGATCGTTAGGGATCACATTTATCTTTTCCTTCTGAATATAAAAGAGAAGACTGAAGAGGGATCTCTCGTCTTTTACTTGGATTGTAATTTTAATTTAGAGAAGGGTGATTCTGGGGAACAAGATCATGTTGTAATGATAAGTGACTTCAATTATTAATATACAACTTGCTTTTTTGTTCGTTCGTATATTCTGAAATTGTTAAGTAGTGCTTGTTGGTGGCTAGGGCCCGATCTCTAGTGGAACTTACTATTGATCCTTGTTTAATGCATTTTCCATTTCCTACAAGTTATTATATTTTATAGCTTTTCACTTCATGTATTTTCGTTGAATCAGATTTCTGGTATTCATTTCGTTAATGCATAGTCATAGTTGGTTTTATTGAATTCATGTCGTGGATTGAATTAGTTATCAGTTAAAGAATCATTTCCGGTTAATTGCAGAATAGAGTGTGATTGATTAAATGCTTTCCTTCTATCCAATAGTTTAATTACAATTGAAAGAGTCCAGTTAATACTATGGTACTCTCAGTTGATTGTCATTTGAATTTAGTTGATTAATATTTAATTATGGTATTGTTTGAGATAGAGTCATGATGCTTAGATGAATTATTTAATTTAAGTTACAAGATTAAGACTTATGATTACATCCGTGTACTCTTGTATTGAACTTAAAAGCTTAGTTTAAAGCGTTACTCTCTAGATTTATAGCTTGCACATATTGTGTACACTCTTGGAATAAAAATACTTACCCAGGTTGATAATTCATGTGAGGCAATTAGGAGTTTTAAAAGACACCTTTTAACACCCAACATTTTGGCACCATTTTCGGGGAGAGTGTTTCCATTCTACAAAGAGTCATGTACATCTAGTGAGAGAGAATTGGGTATTATAAATGGGAGGTAAGAACTTGCGTAACAAGTGAGTAAAATGCTCACTCCTCCACCTGCTTTCCAGCAGAATTGCATGGGAATTTAAGATAGAAATGAATGTTTTTATTTTTGTATGAATGACTTGGAATAAAAAGAGTTATCTAGGTTGAAAATTAATGTGAGACAATTAGGAGTTTTAAAAGACATCTTTTAGGACCCAACAACAGGAGGACTTCATGCAGCAAGTGGAGAAGGAGTATGAACTTTAGTTGGGATGTGGCTATGCTAGCCTATTGTAATCTGATCTATTCTCTCTTGAAATAAAGTTTGAAGAAAATCCAAATAGATATAAATAGATATACTAATACTAATAATAAAAAATAAAAAATAAAGAAAAAATAAAAGATAAAAAATAAAGAAAAAATATTTTCCTGTGATTGTGAAAATCAGTTTTACTGACATGAATGTAGAAGGATCAACTTCGAAACTAGCTTGCTGGTAGGAAGATCAGATCTAGTAAAATGGGAATGCTGCTTGATCTTTAGATGTGTACGTTGTCACCAAGAAGAAGGAGTTTCAAGTACAACAACTAGGTCCTTATCCATGTTTGGGATAGTTGGCATGGAATTTTTTATCCAAGTAACACACAATTCCCATTGCATTTACTTTATGGATCAGAACTATACAGTCAGATCTCACGTGAAATTATGCCCTTCTTCTATCCCCATTTCCGTAAAATAACATCCCCTTATTTTCTTCTTTTTATCCCATAAAGTTTACCATCCCTTTCTTCAAGAAACTTTCCCTATCCTATTTCATATTTCCCTCTTTTTCCCTTGAAATTTTTCCCCTGAAATCCATCTTTGATTTCTCCCTCTTGGTGGTCTCGCTCTTGAATTCCTTGTTGTAACTTCCTTCCCATTCAAAAAATTTACCCTTTTTTCCCATTTATTTTTTTCCCTCATGGATTTATTTCAAGATCTGAAGTGAACTCACAAATCATATCGAAAGGCATATATCAACACCAAAGAATGGCCAATAAAACATGCTTTATATATCCAACAATTTTTTTAATACAACCTATGAATTATTTCCTATCAGAATTTTCTTTTGGTTCCCTTTATCTTTCCAGATATGCTACAAATATCTCTGGTGCAGGAATGTGTGTTCAAGTGCAAGCATATTCGATGCAGGCATGTTTAAGTGCATGCATGGTTAGTGCAAACATGTTCAATGTAGGCATGTTCAGTACAAGAATCCACATTATTGAGCATGCCCAATTAGAAAAACATATGTTCTGGTGCAAGAACACTTGGTGCAAAAATGTGTATTGAAATGCTTATCTTTTGTTTCATGAATTTTTGTACAGGCAGAATAATTGTACCACCTGTAGATCATGGCATTCAATTTGTATTATGATTAACCCTTTGTTTTATCATTTAATAAATTATGGAGAAATTGTTTAAGTAAAATGATATTTTAGGTTATGAAATCTCATACTTTTAATGAGTACTAAGTACACCTTATGTGAGATCATGAAATAAATGTGGGATGGTACAATACTCCCGAAATCCAATACTTGAATTTCCTTGAAAAACTCATCACCTGATAATAATGGCCTTACTCTGTATCTGACCTTGCATGATCGTTACATGGAATCATTATCTCAATCATCACCTCTTCCAATCATCGTCACCTGCATGTACTTGAACCAATTCGTATTCACATCTGTATAATTTTAATGAAGAAGAATGAAAATTTGGAAGTGGTTAATATAGCGATTGATGTATAGCTCAACCATCATTTTTAGTTCTTTATATTCTAATATTCTTTCACAACATTAGACAAAGATTGGGTGAATTCAAATAGACATGGCGCCTATAAGGATTGAGCCATGATCCGTAAAGGAGATGGAGCAAACAAATGAGTATAGAACCAATCTTGTAATAGTGAAATAATCCATGTTCCTTCGGTTTCTCCAAAATTTTTATGGATTTGACTCAACCATTGTGTTATCATTCACTCGGACTTTTATTGGGAGTCGAGCCAAGGTTGGATCATTGGAATTTACGGTCACAGAGGAGTCCATATCACAGGCTACAGGTTTACTAGTAGTGGGGAAAAATGTTTTAAGAATGAGAATATAGAAAATAAGTTGTGGCGTTGATTCATGGTCAACCTGAAGCAAAATGTTGACTGGAAGAACGGTGTCCAACGTAATGATATGATTGGAAAATGAAAGGATCTCCTTTATGTGTTGTAGAAGTTTCTTACATGTGAGGGTTTCTACTCACTAACATTCCTCTATCAAATATGATTTCTCCTACATTTTGAGTCTGGTAAGCTCATTAATTGTCCTTATTATTTGCTCACAAATGTACAGAAATGTCAAAAGGTGTTTAGGAAGGAAATTCAAGCCAGGTTACATACAAATTATATCACCACGGGTTGATCACAATTTTAATCAAGAAGGAACTGGAGGCTAAAATGTGACCTGGGAGGAATTTTTAAAGGAGCTTTAGGGTCGAAGTTCATGGAGGTTGACCTAGAAGGAGAGTGCAAGCAGGAAAGAAAAATCAGAAACGTTGACCCCGTGCCCTACCGAGACCAAGAGATCGGCCAGGAGAAGGATTGCCTCTTCAAGGGCTGGTCATGTTCAGTCGACCTCGCTGATACTATTTGATGACTCTCCACCTGCTTCACCATTGGCTCCAAGCGAAGAGAAGTCAGGGATGTGAAGGAGATTAGATCGTTGGCCAAATGCTCAAGATTTTGGTTTTGTTATAGCCGAAAGGCTAATTATGTACTATTATTGTTATTTTTTTATAGCCAAAAGGCTAGATTGTAACATTGGATGTAATTTGGTTACGACCATAGGCCTGAAAGGATATATAATATAGGATTCAGATATAAAATGGTAGCGAGTGATAGCCATAGCAATGATACTGTAATTTTGGTGTTCTATAATTTTGATGATATCACCCTCATTCAAGACTGGATTTGAACTCATTATGTACATTTGTTTATTGTTAATAGAAAGGGACTACGCCATGTTATTTCAATATTGTGTTGTAATTGTGTGTTGATGCATCGTTTAGAGCTGAATTTCCAAGTTTCATAAAGAGGGAAACGAGCTAGCTGGCTGGGGCCTAGCCAACCTAGCTCGTTCTCCCTCACATTCTTCTTTTTCGTTAAAGGTGTGTTGATTTTGTTTAATGAAAGGTGTGAATTAAAAGGAAATTTTCATTCTTCCATGAACTCCAAGTTTGATTTCATTTATAATCATTGTGCGACAGATCTGTGGTGCACATTCTTAACTAAGTTTGAGTTTATCCTTTGTCATTTCTTTTCTTCAAAGTCTAGCATTGTTTCTGCCTAGATCGTGCAATCACACATTCCTGCACTAGTGCATTTACAGTTTCACAGATTAATCCTTTGGTTCATTACAGTAACAATATTTTGTTCTTGTATGACATATGAGCCTTGATGCATTTCTGCAAGTATGTGATTATCATTTCGAAGTGTTCTTGATATCATGAACTAGATATGCTTTGTTAATTAGAGAATGAATGTTTTTATAACATGTTAACATGTACCTAGACTTCATAATTTTTAGGGAAGGATCAAACTTCATATTTAATTATTTTAAATAGAATTTTTTTGAGGTAAGAAATTTATGAGTGCAAATCGGATTTGTGTGAATAACTATTACAGGGTTGAAGCCTCCTGCCACAATTATATGATTGATTTAGTTGCATGAAGGAGTTCCATGATTGAAGAAAAGTGTGTTTTGACTTTAGAAATTAATTCTTATTTTAAAGATCGAGATTGGTTGAAGCATCTTTTTGTTTCAGGAAGTTATTTCGAAGTTATTTTCACCTTTGCAAACTATTTCTCTAAGTTAACACATTCTTTATTTTCTTATAAGAGGAATTTGAAAACTTGGTGCAAGAATATATGTTCTGATAAAGGAATCGACATCTTTATATAGGAACAAAGTGCTCTAGTCCTGAGGCTTAGAGCCCCCTCATGAGGACATAAATCTTCAGTACATGTGTAAAATATGCTTCTAGCATATAAACTTTGTTCTGGTACTGGAGCAAGTATATTACAGGAGTACAGGAATAACAACTTAGTGTAGGTAGAAATATCTATAAAGAAGTCAGACATCTTCAAGGGTCCAATTATTAACCTAACATGCAACTATATTGTGGATAAACATAAATTTATATTTCCATTAGTGAGGATTTCTTACAATAATTTTGAGTGTTCATTTCATTTATTTTTCTGCAGATGTACTTTCTTTCACATTTCAACACTAGAATTTCTTTGGTGTAAATTGTCGGGTGATATTTTCTTGTCGATTTCGCATGATTGTAATTAAGGAAGTAGGAATAGAGTTAGGTAAAGTTCATACCATTTCTATAATTTCTTGTGCTTCGTCTCTATTATTACAAAACCCTCAGGTTGATAATTATGTGTTGAAGGAGTTTGCCTACCTGCAATACCTGCACCCAACAATAGCGCTCCATGAGTCATAGCACCCAATTCTCTTTCATCCATTATGTTTATCTTTAACTCAAATAAGTGTAGAACTCTTGAAGTTTCATGCTCTATATGATGATTTATTCTATCTCCTTCTCTTCTTTCATTGCTATGCAAAAGCTAATTAAACTCAAGGTCCTTGAACTACTCGGCCTCCACTAGTTCATACATATATTTTTGTGAATTTTATATGTGAAAGATTACTACAAAGACATGGCTTATTGTTATCGGGAAATCTAGTGTCTATGCAGAGTTGCTAGTCCCACTAAGATGGGTAGCTATCTTAGAAACAAACAGATTAAAGTTACTTTCACTTTCCTTTACGAGAAATAGATAGGAGAGGAGAAAATAATACCAACCTTGATCTTTCGCTTGGTTCTCCGCTTGTTCCCTCTCCCCTTTGAAAAATCTTTGCCACTGCTCCCTTGACCACTTCGCTTCATAGAGTACCTGTAAAGTCAAAGCAACATAATACCTTCAAAGTGCAGAGATCTATAATCGTAAACAATATAGGACCAGATATATATTGACCACACACATGCATATAGTAGCAAACATACAAGAATGTGGAGGAAAACTTGAATATCTTTATTGATATAGAGATTAGAAAAGAGGATTATAACCCCTTGATCTAACCTAGCATCATCCTCCCAGCATGAAATCCCTTCTTCACCTCATGAAAAGCTTCGATCACCCAACGTTATGATATTCCACTAGGAAACCAACAACACTTCCTTACAAGATACAAGATTCCAGCCCCCAACATCTGGATCTCTGGGATGAGGGATCCATATATAGATATTTGCGGAGGTGTGAGTCAGATTTGGGTTTTTTATTAGTTTCATTCCAGTGATAGTTCTTGGCTCCATTTGGAGATTTCATTGATCTCTGACTCATCCCTGGGTGAATTCTGCGAGGCAAGTGTCATATGAGAAGTTTCTAGAAGATTCCTTGATTATCCACTTAGCAAACTGTCTCTTCCACATGTCTATTCTTGCTCATCACACCCTGTAGAAGGAATTTTTAGTATGCATCACACCTCCTATGTGTATTAGGCGCAATGCATCACACCGTGACCATGGAGCAAGTGACATGATCCAGTTTTGACCAGTTCTGAGTAGTTTTTCATGGAGAACTTCTAGGAGATGATGTAATCAGCTGACCTTGTTCCTTTAGGGTATGAAACAACACCTTTAGGGACTTAGAAGCCCTTGGTTTATGGAAATATGTGATTGGGGTTGCAATGCCCAAATATTTCTATAACAGTTGCCCCCTAAAGCATGAGGTCGAAAATCTTTTGATGTCGGGTGAAATGCTTTGTCATGAGGATCTGAGGTTTTTCGAACTGGAAGGTGACCTGTAATAAGATACAATACAATACATTATATGAATAACATTTTCATGATCTAGATGAGGTGGGAATTCCCATGCTCAACTTTATAAATTCATTTTCATGTACATAGGATAGACAACTGTTTGTGTAGCAGACTGATGATTCTGATAGAGCCATCATCCTTTGATTTGGTTGATCATTTCTGTAGCAATGATGTGCATTTGATGACTTTATTTTCTTGATTGTATCGCAGCTTGGATGGATGAAACTAGATCCGGGGTCTTCAGACTCGTCCAATATTCGCCTGAAGTACAAGTCGATCCATGTGAAAAAAATGTTCTGGAGTTGAACATGGAAGGGCATCGCCTGATTAGAAGCCAATGATGTAAGCTATTAACAGGCGCGAGAGAAATCAGTGATAATGATGATGACACTCAAGGTACGACAATACAATTCACGTGGTGTAAAAATGGGACTTGGCGTCGAACACCATGCAAAATTTCTCGGTCAAAGGCCATTGATGTAAAGTTGTTGATGAAAGCGAGAAACTTGCCATTGACGAATGCAAGCTTCAAGGTACTGAAAGGGTTGTCCCTAGGTCGACTTCTTGGATAATGAGCTCATGTCAACAAGAAGAGACCCGTCGTAGGAGGGCTTTAATGAATCCCACATCTACGACACGGAACGGAGCAAATGACTTTGTGGAGGTGAAAATGTTCTGATGATACAAGGTTCAAGGTGGCAGTCATGAAAGAATGGAGCGTGAATGTATTGCAGTGGATGAGACACAAGATGGGTTGGTGAATTCTTTAATCGACTTCTCTTGAACATATCGGCGACACCGAAATGGATTGGTAGTGTTAACCCCAAATATGGATGGTACAGTGGACCAATGGTAATATGATCGGTGAACGGAATAATCCAACCCGACTCAATCATGGTGATGGAGTGAAAGTGTCATTTTCAAGACCAACTTTGCTACCAATAAAGCTTCTTCAAGTTTTCTTCCCAATTTTTCCCCAGTCATTGTTGACTAGTACCTCTTTATTTTTTTCAAGCTTGAGGAGGATAACATATGCTTGTTCTATAACTTGCCCTTCGGGCAAACCTGTTACTATGTTTTAACGAGCCTAGTGACAATGAAACTCGTTCTCATCTCTGTGGACAAGTTTGTCACTATTGGTTTTAACGAATTTAACGAAAAAGACAATTAAGTCCTTTTTCAATTTTAGAGAGTCTAAAAAGGGATGGAAAGGAAACTCCAGTAATCCTTTTTCGTCATATAATCCCTTAAGTTCGAAAAAGTATAAAATAATATGAAAGGGATGAATTTTCGATAGTTTTAACGAGCCGAACAAAACAAGTACTCAATATTTTTGTGTAATAATCCCTCAGTTCCAAAAATATTACAATCTAGAGGAGGGATAGCACTTCCGATAGCTTTAACGAGCTGGAGAGGCCAATTTCTCGGCAATATTTTCATATTTTACGAGTCAGATGAAAAGAGCTTAAGGGAGACTCGTTTTTTAGGAACGAGTGATATTTTCGGGTAGTTGCTAATTCCATGTAAGGTTTGGAATTTTTGAATCACGGTAGTGTCACAAGGATGTCTAATAGAATCACTCGTCGCAACTATTCCTCAAAAGGGTAAACAATCAAATGGAGGCGTATGATCGGTTAAAACAGAGTGGAGGTGATGGTAAGAACACGACCAGGGCTCCAAGCTGATGATAATGCATTTGCAATGGTTATTTACTAGGCTGGTTCATTTTTTAATGAGGTTGAACTCTGGGGGAACATTTTCTCATTGCTTAGGTTTAATTTGTAAAGAGCTTGAACTTTGCATAAAAAATGCTCATGGTGGGTTTATTTTTTAATGAGCTTGAACCCTGTGGTAACACTACTTGTGGAGGGTTTATTTTTTAACAAACTTGAACCCTGCAGTAACACTGCTCGTATTCATTTTCATGTTTGCACAAGCTTGAAACAAAAAACTATGCTTGTCATAAGTTCGCATGCCCCCAACATAATAACACAAATCGAGGTGCATGCCCCCCAAGCTTCATTGCATTCAACGAGGTGGTTGGAATGAAGGTTTACCTTCAAGATCTTTGAAAGACTCGTTTTTGAAATGGAGTTGTTTCATTTTTTAATGAGGTTGACATAGTAAAAGAACTATCCTTATGACTCCTTGTTTCATTTTTTAACGAGGTCGACATGAGATAAGAACCATCCTCGGAATCCATCGTATTTACAGTATTTGATAGAAAATAAAAAATGGAAGGATGATTAAGATCACTGGAATAATCTTCGTGGTAATCCAGAAGATGGGAACGATGGTGGTGATCTTCCCATGGTGCCTCTTATATTAGCATTGATTGAATGATTCCTTTGTCTGTAGAATGTACATGTGACCAAGGATCTAAAGAGGTACCATATTCCTTAGACCTATCTATCAAAAAAATCGATGAGCATTGATTTGGGTTTGCCCCCCTGGACAAGAAAATTGATTCCTACAATATTTCTATGGGGCTTGGAGGCAAAACCTGGCGATGATCCATGCTAACATCGTGATCAGATATCTTCTAAATGGAAGACACCATATCGCAGGTTCCCACCGCGGCCACTTCCGCCAGATTGTTTGGAGGCGGTAGGGAAAAATTCCCCATTAATGTAGGGTCTTTTAGTAGGCCTCCTCCAATATTTTTAAGTGACTGAGAGCTCCCATGGATCATCGGAATGCTTCCCGTAACTTGTGAACTGTTGGGGAGAAACGTTTGTTGGTCGATGATTGTAATTCTTCCTTGGAAAGGAAATGCAATCTTTCCGAAGTATGTCGACACAACAGTCGCCATAGCATATATCTAGGGCCTTCCTAGTAGGATGTTGTAATCTAGGTTTCCGTCGATAACTTCAACATCAATTTCTACTGTCTTGCCCCCTAGTTCAACTTGCAAGTTACTTAAAATCCCGTAAGGAGTGTATGTTTGTCCATCAAATGATTTCAACATCATTGAAGATCGCGACAAGGGTGGTGAGCCTAAAGTTTTCCAGCAATTCATCGACATAATACATGTAGATGCTCCCTCATCAATAATCATTCGATGAATAGTCTTGTTGAGGGATTTCACTTGAATAAGGAAAGCAAATTGAGCTGGTAACTGAGGGTCATATCCTCTATGATTGAAAGCCACAAGATAATACGTTGGGTCAGTCCCACCTATTTCTGATAATAGAGCCCGCTTTTGGGGGGAGCAATTTTGCAGTACCTCAAGTGTTGACACAGCGGACAATGATTGGGCCAGGTCCTCTACTATATTATAATTATGTGTTGCTCTGGCACAAGGATTAAATGTCGATTTTTGTACTACTCCCTTTGGCGACTTTATCATTAGCTCAGGAATGATGGGTGGCACAACTTCGGTCGAAGTCATTGTCAAACTACTAGGTTGATCAATCGCCTTGTTGTTCGGTAGCTGAGGATTCCCGTAATCTTTATCCCTTGTCGATATCAAAGCATCATTTTGGTATTTTGAAATGGATAAAATAAGCACTTGGGATGGGGAAGCATTGTCACTAGCAACCGTATTGGTTCCTAGGCTTGGAAATGGATCAGTCAATACTGCTGAGGATTTTGAACTCTTAAAAAGTTTGTTGACTTTGGCTTTATGAGGACAATCTCTCGTCCAATGATCCTCTTCACATATCTGACACCTTGCAGGGGGTTTCCTTTGCCCAGAAGGGTTTACAAAAGGTTTCTCAGGAGATGACTTATCTTGTTTCTTCTTTTTCCCTTTGTTTTTATTCTTACCTCCTGGTTGCTTCGATTCTTTGCCTTTGTCAGTCGACACGACGTTTACCTCCGAGGTGAGAAGTTCTTCATTTGAATTTTGACTAGAAACTATGCGAGCTTTCTTCGATGTAGCTTTTACGTATTTCGTGCTAGTCGTACCTATCACACCATCACTGACATGAGAGTCTTTGCTGGATTTAGGAGGAGGAACAAAAAATTCCGGTCAAAGAGCGTCCGGGATTTTGTCATAGAGCATGCCATATTGAGTATAGATCAAGTCTAGATATTGGACACGAGCAATGAATTTCTCTTCAGTGATGACTCCTCCCTTTGCCACATCTTTTGTGATAGAAGGTAATAATGACTTAACAAACCATTCAACTAACAGTTGATCAGGAACATATGTTTTTACCATTCTCCGACGACGTCGCCACTCATGGATATGATCAGATATGTGAGTGGATGTCGTTTGTTTGAAATTGGTAAGAAGCTCTATTCCTGTTTCGTATTTTTTGGGTAACTGAAAATGGGTTAAAAGGGTTGTGGCAAGGGTGCTGAAGTTATCAAATGAAGCTCTATGCAATTCAATGTACCATTTTGCTGCCAGACTAGTTAACGTTAGCTGAAAAAGGCAAAGTCTAATCAAATCATCATTTAGAGTGTTGGATGAACACCACAGATGAAAGGTAATCACATGATTTGACGGGTCCTCACCCAGATTTCCATTAAATTGAGGAATATCTGCCGGACGTTTATGAGGAATCGTTGGCCACAAAGGGACATAAGAAATTGAATCGTTTGTTAGCTAATTTAGATTTGGTAACTCTAAAGGATTGACTAAATCTAAGTATTAACACATGTTTTTTTAATCTCTAAATATTATGATCTCGATATCTCTAAAGTTCTGAAGCGCTGCATAATTTTAGGTCAAAATTTGCAGATCTATATGTAGGCTAGTATTGACAAAGTTCTGTATGCAATCAGGTTTGGTTCTTCAAATTTGCATACATAAATGAAGGGCTTCTATTCATGTTTTTAGATTTGTATGTAGGTTGGTCTCGATGAAGTCGTGTATACACGTGGGTTTGTTTCTTCGAAATTACTTATATAATGGAAGAGTTTATGTTCATAAAGGACAAATCAACCTGATCAGTGTGGTTGTGTCTCTATTTTCTGTTAATGATGTCCTCATGTTGATCCCAGTTGAGTCATAATGTTTGAAGTAGAATTAATTGAATGATGAAGTTGAATTTGGTTACATGTTGATTGGTTGAAAATATTATTGATGTTGCTAATTATATGAGGGTTCTATAAGCTAGCAGAATATCTTAGATTAACTTTGGTCAAATATGTGTCTGATCCAGAATTACAAAGTTTTAAGTATATTGAAATCTGTATGTAGGTTGCTCTAAAGAAAAGCATGTATACATGTGGGTTTCCTTAAGTGAAGTCTTGTATACATGTTGGCATATGAATGATCATGGTTGTAGTTGATTGTAATGTTCCTAAACATGAATTTAAGTGATAAGCCAATTAAACAAACAGTGCAACAGTGGAAAATTAAAAACATTTAGCAAACACCCATGAAACACTATGATACTGCAACTGCTAAGCCATATATTATGAAATATGAGAGCATGAGTACAACATATAAATGGAGCAGTGCACCTGGGCTTGTTCCAAGGACAAGTTGGACCAAACGTAGGTGGTAGAGTAGTTGGAAAGATGGTTGTCCAACTGATGATATACTATGTTTTATAGTCTCATAGTAAACTGTTGATCTACTGACTTCGGCTTGCTATAAAGTGCCCAAAAACATCCCAAAAAACTATGCCCTTTCAGCCTTAGACTCCTTCGACAAAACCTAGAGAAACGTAAAAGGGAAGTTCTTAGGGGTTGTTATTCAACTACATCTCCTGAATTTTGGCTTGCTAGAAAGTGCCTGCAAACGGCTCAGTAAATTTTGCTCGTTTGACCTTATACTCCTTGGACAAAATCCAGAAAAACCCAAAAGGGAATTTCTCTAATTTTAGCTTTGGTTTTCAGTCTTTTGGGAGTTGATCTATACCTACATATCCTAACTTTCATCCTACTGGAAGGTGACCAAAAACTACCTAGAGAATTATACCCTCTTAGCCGTAGACTCACTGTACAAAACCTAGAAAAACCCAGAAGTGCATTTCTCTTATTTTGACTTTGCATTTTCAGCCTCTTGGGTGGCTAAATCAACCTTTGCATATTTCTACCTACCCAGAAAACATGAGGTCCCTTCCTCTGCATGGCTTGTTGAGTTGTAAATCGTTGTTGCAAACTCTTGAATTCTTTGTGGAACAACCTCCCTAGGGCAGCGAGATATGGTCCTCTGAATTAGCGATTGAATTTTCCCTATGGAAAAATCATTGCTAAACTACAGGTAGACTTGCTAAGAAGTAGAGCATACAAGAGTGAGTTTGTTTGTCGAATATTTAACACGAAACAAAAATAGAGTTGACCTCTCTTTATACCTCCCTGGCCACCCTTATCCTCATGTGGTCCCCTTCATCCACTCATTTGAGTTTCCCTCCAAGCATATTGAATGGCTAATTCGAACTCCGATGTGGGTGGCCCTCACATTCCACTAGCAGTTAAATAAAGTCAATTTGGCCCCTAAGTCCCTAAGTCGAAAGTGTGGGGTCCTCTTCCTTAGTAAAAAATTTGCAAAAATGTGTAGCAACACCCTGTTACTAATGTGTTTAAGAAGGGACATGATGGTCCTCCCCTCCCAAATCTTTCTTAAGCTCAAACAACCTAAACTCTTGGTGCTCAAAAATATGCTCACCCTCCGAGGTGGCATCCTCATCTACCAAGTTTTTCTAGTGCACCAAACATCACTTGTCCTCAAGCAATGCCTGAAAAAACATTGTTTATGACTGTGGACCCCCACTATCCATTGTGGAGTAGAGAAATACCAACCGTCCTCACTCCAACCTAGAAACCAAAGAAAAAATCCAAGCTAAGAAAAGATAATTAGTCAAGACATTGAGACATTAAGTTTGCAATGTTATTGTAGTCTAATTACTCCAAGGAGGCCTTTATTACATCCCATGATTTATTGAACCATTTGAGTAGGTGATTCTATTTTTAAATAGTCATGCCACCAATCTTATGAGAATGTCAATAATTTTGAGTTGTATTTTCCTCTTCCTCACTAAAATTTCATCAGGATAGAAACCTTAAGATATACCTACATAGATCATAATACCCTCCATTTGATAAAATGCAAATCGAACTCATATATACCTCCTCACATTCTCTCTTGGTTCAATGATCATTTTAGTACCATATGAGTGGGAGTTCATACCCCCTTATAAACTCACTCATCTTCTTTCCTTAAACTATGAAAATCATATCAATCAATTAATTAACTTAAATCTTGCACATTAAATCCTTAATGTGGGGGCATAAACTTGAAATACACTAATGTTGTATGTGTAGAGTTTAGGACATTAATAGACCATAAAACCTACACAGATCTTTTTCTTTGGATGATAAACTCATAGAAGGTTTTTTTTAGGCATAGAGAACAATATTTCATTCAAGTAAGACCCTAAGTGTTCCTATCTAATTTACAAAACAAGTATTGTTCCCAACATCAATAAGACTTGTTCTTTTGTAGCTAGTGTCAAAATAAACAACACATGTAAAAGTTAAAATTAAATCAAATCACCACATAAAATTCCCGAGGGATATCCGATCACTTGGTTGAAATCACAATGTTTCGTAATGCACATGTTGCAATGTATCATTGTACTACACGTAAATTTTTCATGCAAAAAAACACAAAATTACAAAGTGTTTCTTTGTCATTTAATGAGAGATCTCATCTCTGCGTAAGAGAGACACACAATAGATCATTAGCAATCAAAATAACTTAAATTAACTAGTGAATGTAATACACCAATAATGAAAATATAATAAAATGAACTATAATCTCACTCTAACTATCAACGCTACACTACCAACTAAATAAAACATAGAAACAATGGTTGAATTGAGGGACCTCTCGACCAATGTCAAAAGTATTGGAAAGTTAACAAACTATGATCAAATTAGGCATAGGTGGTCTATAAACACTAGCATGAAACACTTTATATTAATTAGAGATGAAGTGATGTAACAAATTATTAGTATTAGGAAATTTGGTTTTATACTTCCTTAACAAAGGGTTGAAAACTCCTTCTATCGATTGTGACTATGCCCAGTTGGTATTGGCTCAATATGAAAAGAGGTAACATCTTTAGGAAGACATGTGGTAGCCAGTGATGGAGGCTCAATAGTTTGTTTGGAAGTTTCTTTTTAGTCATGCTCCAAGAAATTCTCGTATGGACATCTAAAACAATTTGTCCACATCCATTTTTGGTTCTTATATAACTTTCTTAATAGGTAAGAAAATCTTCAATCTCATGAAGACTAGGCTATTCACTATCAATCTTATCATTGTTTTCATAGACATGATTTACTTACTTGGGTATCTCTTCATGTGCAATGCACACATCAATGAATGGACCAAGAGGGAATTCCAATTATCACCCTTTTTTTTATACTTCCTCCTAGATAATTTTTTTAATTAGACCATGACGATAGTATCTATGACTAACATTACTAGGCTCTGTCATCTGCATTTTTCCATTTTGCCAAAGTTTTTACATAAATAAAATGGGAATTTAAAGTTATAATTTACTTCAAAGCGTAGAGGGATACAAATATGGCAAAGGAATGTGATTGCATACCTCTCCTTACACATTATATACTTTTGCAACAAAAAAAATAGATTTCTACACCTATCTATAATCTATAATTATGCTACTCTTCTTCTTGAGTTTGAGCTATGTTATGTTGAGCAAAAATGTTAAGTTGTACTCCTTGGTAAACATGTTTGTTCTTAAGCCAAAACTCCCATGTTTGAGGCATTCTATTGGCTTTCTCCATGGAATTTTCGATCACTACCATCACAAATTTTCCTCCCCAATCAATTCGACCATCAAACCCTTCTGAAAATGCTCTAGTAATAAAGTTATCATGCCCACAAATTTTTTGAAGGAATGGAAGCCACTTTGTAGCTCTGAGTATAAGTTTAGTGCCATCAAACTCAAGTCATGATTCCATATCTTCTAGAAATTATATTTCCTTTCTGATTGTGGTAATTTTCCCCATACGATTACATTAAAATTCTCTCTGAGGTATGTGGAGATGCTATTCTCTTAACAATTCGTCATTACTAGCATGGGAATTAGGGTTTTCTAAGTAATATACAAGTTAGAGACTCATTTCTAGTATTTGGTCCATTTCAAATTAAAGGAATCATGATGATGGGTGGTTGAAAGACATGCATGCATGAAAATCACGAGATTGGTCATGATTTTTCATTCCTTTCAATGGCATGTTTTGTAGGGTGGAGAATGGATACTAAAATAAAATGATAAGCATGAGTGAATGTGTAGTAGTTGTAGAATAAGGGTGTAAACATGAGGTGATATATGTAAGGGGTGGATTAGGGGTATAAGAAAAACCATATAGTTATATTACAATATGCTTAAATGGCTATTATCTCATATATTTCAATGTTTTTAATAAAACTAGAAAATGTCAAATTTAATTCCTTACCACAACAGACTAATGCATGTTGTAGTTTCTAGGAATATTAATGAGCTAAAAATTAACATGAAACCTTTGTTTTACTAAGCTAAACTGAAAATGTTGAGGTTTGACCAAATGTTGATGTTGAGGTTGGTCATCTACAAAATCATCATCCTTGGAAAAATGAAGAATTGTTAAGAGAAGGGACAGCTAAAATGATGGATTTTGAGAGAAATCATACTGAATTCCTCATGCAAAGGAATAAAGGATCTATAATTTTGATTTTTTCTTAGTAGCATAATTAAATCAAATACAAATGCTAATAAAAATATTGATGTTTTGGGAAAATATAAATTTTATTTTCTATATTGATAGGGGTGTGGAATAAGCATTCATTCTGTTGGATACCTATACCAATAGGTTTCATATTTCATGATTGGCAAATTCAAATGCCAAATATGCTCTGCTTTGCTGATACAAAGATCCCATATTTCCAAGGCAAGGCAAGGTGTGTACATGCCTTCATGTTTACTAAATTCTGATGGATGGTCCAACAGTCTAATCTGGATCATGCCATGTTTCAATTTTCTGTTGTAGAGTAGAGAAAGAAGTCTGTCCAAACTGTTTAATCTTGGCATACCAATAGTTAGGCAGAGAAACTAAGGTTCCCAACTACTTAATCTGGGGCCTTGGAAGCAATAAGGGTAGTGCTAGAGAGGAAATCTAAAGAAAAATACAATGGAAAAGAAAAGGCACATAAGGGTCTGCAAGTCCAAGTGCACCCTCCAAGAAGAAACAAAAAAATGCTAGGCAAATAGATGGGTAGGTAGATGGGGTTGCAGAAGTGGTATTCTTTTCAAACTGAACCTTGCTGGTTAATATAAGGAAAGCAACAAAATGGAGCATGTCTAACCTCCCTTTTTCCTTGTTTTTACACTCATTACTAATATCCCTACACCAGTTGTGTTTGTGAAAGAATTCAAGGTTTCATGTTGGTTCTTGTTTCCTTTAAGAGCCACATTTCTTGTGCAAGATTCTTTTCATTTTGATCTACTCCCTAAGCTAAGTTGTTTTCAAATAAACTTAGTAATATCACTCCTCATTCACCTTCTCCCTCCATATTAGCTCCTAACCTCCATTATCTAGTTCCCTATGTCACCCTTTCCCTACTATTATAACACCATGGTGTATAAACCCCAATCATTCTATAAATATCCCTCCCTTGGCATTATAGCCATATGATTCACCACTAGGGAATCAAATTGACATCTGGTCAGTTTGAGAACCCAAGCCTTACCTCTTTTTCTCCTTCAGAACTCATTTACCTATTCAACCCTTCATTTTGACTAAGAAACCTTGGAAAAACCCATTTGCACCCTTAAACCCGCTCAAAAGGAAAAAATATGTTGAAAAAACCATTTTCCCGACTTATCCAAAGTTTTAATGCCTTACGCGATTTTATAAAGAAACATTGGAAAACCATACAAATTCATTAATATTTCTAAAGGCCCCGCCAAGCACGAATCCCATGGAAAATACTTTTTTATTGCCCGCCCAACGCCGTATTGTCCAGACAATTCATCAACCTGTCGACTGTCTGATCGGGCGCTTTTCATCCAACGGCTCATGTGGATATCGGATCGGCCCCGATGTCCGAAAGATAGCGTCCGATATCTATCAGAGGGTGACGTCAGGCCTCGGCCACGCGTCGCCCCCACAGCGTATCGGAGCCCCCTCTGACAACTCCACTTCTGTATCATAAGCGGTGCGATATGATACTGCCTGCGGTTTCCGGTTTCCACTAAACCACCTGCCAGCGTCACTGCCAGCGTCACTGCTACATCATCGCCGCGTCCGCACCCCCGTCTGCCATTGCTCCACCTATCCGCCACCTCACCACCCTCGTCCAAACTTGCGCCAACCTGCTGAATTCGACCTGGAGACCTTCGGCGCGCGTACCCACTTGCACTTGTGACTCGGATTGTCAGTATACCAGGTATTTATCACTGTTAATCCTCTCTGTGCCTGGTTTTGTCTGCAAATAGCTGAAATTGACTTGAAACACAAAAAAACGCATAATTCATCGGCAAATCCCCTGCACCCAGTTCCCATTTGAAATTGAACGGTCGAAATTCACTAGCTAAGCCTTGTTTAAACAAAACTTGCACTAAAATCTGCATTTTGTTCGCGCAGTCATTAACAGGAAACCCGAACCTACACCTAACTACTGTGAAAGAACTCTGTTAAACACAAGTATTTGCCCTACCTTCACTTCTCTGTGCAGTATTTCAATTGCTGCAGTATACCCTGTCGCCCTCTGTTTCTCAATTCACCTCTTCTTCCAAGAAATACTCTTTTCTGTTACTCAGCCTGGTAACACCAATTCACATATAAAACAAAGTTTGGAGTAACTATGGATACACCAGTAGCACCTGTGACCCTCAATATTGCCCCTTTGAATACCCCTCAGAGAGAATTGGAGTGGCAGGCTTTAGCAGATTTGGATTACCAAATCTCTGAGGAATTCCTAGCACAAAGCAAGTTCCACCTCCACCTTCTAAATGAATTAAAGGCCAAACATGAAACTGGAACAGATGTATTGGGCATTTGGGATTCTTTCCTCCCAATCTTCAAGCTTCCTCAGGTCAATCAATTCCCTGACCTAATTCACCTATGTGCTGAATGTTATGATCCCACTCAGAGAGCTGTGCTTGACCCTTCAGGCTCAGTTGTTTTCTACATTACCCATGAGGCCATCAGAGAGATGCTGCAATTCAAGACTGAGAAGAAATTGGTTCCCCTATCTTTGTTTGATCTGATAAATCAAGGAGCTAAGATGTTGATAGATGCTTAGATCACAAAGCTGAACCAACTATTTATTAACTCTGATACTGTGCAGTACCCTCCCATTTTTCATGGTTACCTCAACCCATTGGGCAGGGACCTTGCAGATATGATCAGTCCCATCCTCGGTTATAACTCAACTGAGTATATTGATGAAACTGTACTAGTAATGATGCTCATGT
>APFE031626010.1:0-18389 GCA_000404065.3 Pinus taeda | reverse complement strand
ATTCCAAGGCAAACAATCTCATAGGCACATATCTTGGGAGCCTGTAAGGACAGAGCTCACAACCATAGATCCTAATGACTGTGTGATTTTGGTATAAATACCAATCACCAATTTTGTAATTCCTGGACAGCTGTAAGATTTTTTGCATATCTTTTGACAATCTGGCAGGAGGAGTCCTTTTCAAGAGGCATGTGACTGGATAGACAAATTGGCCAATGAATTCACAGTAGGAGTAGGGAGAGTTCTGGACTTGATGGAAAACTGAAGACCAGAAGATGACAGACCTCCTCTCACCCTGTGAATCCAGCTTCTTGATGGGGCACTGGAAGCAATCTGTCTGATAGTACATGAACAGGTGATAGATGTGTGATGAATATTTGAATATTGCTTCCCTGTTCAGCCTTAGCAGTTGGTCATGTATCTTGTTGGCAATAAACTTGGCATAGTTGTATTTTATAGCAGGGGGCTTCCCAAGGCTATATGCAGATAACAAGACCAACACAGTTTCATCAACATGTTCATTTGTGGAGAAACCCAGCACAGAGGATATCATGTCCACAAGCATCTTGCCTACCTCATTGAAATTTGCATATGGGAAAGGAGGTGGCCCAGTAGGTTGGCAGTCTGCTCTCATGAAAGTTTTGGCAACTGCAGCAATCTCAGTGCTAGAGAGCTTGGAGCCTTCATCCAGCAAGTACTTTATGGAAAAAGGGTAGAGCAGCTGGGTTTGCTTGAAATTTAGCATCTGATTGATGGAATCAGGAGTAATATAAAAGAGTATGCTCCCAAATGGAGACTTAACAGCTCTGAGTTTTTGGTCATAATTCTCAGCACAGAGGTGAATGACTTCAGGAAAGATATTCACAGAAGGCAAGAAATAGATAGGCAGATTTGACTCCCAGATGCCATACATGTCACTGTTGTCCAAGTGACTGTTCCTTAGCTGGCAGAAGGTCTGCAAGTGGTTCCTCTCTGCCACAAAATCTGCAATGAGGAAATCACTGTCCACTAGAGGCATAGCTTCAAGCTCCTTGCTGGGTGGATTAATAGGAGCAACATCTAGAGCTGACGGAGTGGCCATGTTTGCACTTTATTGGATAATTACTTAAGCTTAGGATTAGTGAAAAGGCTGAAGACTGCCCACTGAATTGTGTTTGGGAGTGAGCATTCTGAGAGTTTAAGAAGACTTTTCACAGGGTTGATGAACTGTGGGGCACTCTGTGGAAAAAACCAGAGTGTTTTGAGCTAAGTAGCTGGGATTTTGCAGAGGGAATTCTGACAAAAGGGATCAGTGTGCAGCTATATGAGCTTTAGCCGGTAGCTCGGCTTTTAAAATTACTTTTTAACGGTGAATTTCGCAGAAGGGCACAGGTTTGCAGAGCTTTGTGGTGTAGGGACTTTACCAAGTTTTTAGTTAGTTTTTAGCGGATAATTCAACTGTGAGGAGCGTTGCAGAGATTTTTTACAGGAAATTAGGAGAAAAAATGGCACAAACAGGGGTGAAATAGGTCGATTGCGGAAAATACCTGGTTTTTACAGTGCCGAAGGTGTCAAGCTAGAACAATGGCGAGCAATTTGAGTTGAATTTGAGGGCGGAAGCAGCTTGGGTGAGTAAATTCTCGATTTAGGCAGCAAAATGACGTATGCCGCATGCACAGCGCTCCCAAAACGACCAATGAAAATGGTACAAAACGGTCATTTCGCGACATTTTATGCAAATTTGGGACTTTTGGCGCTTTTCGGCGATGACGTCATCATGACGTCATCGGTGGGCCCGGGTACGGCAGGGTGACGTGGTGGCTGACGTGGATGGCCACGTGGCGGTGACACGGTGGCAGGGCATGCGGGCGGATGGACAACGTGGAGCAGCGGTGGCGGACGAGGGTGCTGACATCACCGGGGGGGGGCAGGCAGTTTGTGGTTTCCCCGGAGCACCCTTGGGCAGTAAGCAGTAAGAGGGGCGGGGGGCTCCGAACAACCTGGGCGATTGACGCATGGCGCGGGTACGGTGGTGAAATCGCCAATCCCCCGGACGCTAAACCTCCGCCTATTCTCAGGTGAGATTGACCGCCCACCGTTAGATTTGTGGGGCCAACGATCGAAGGGTTGGCGGCAGATGCGATGTGACAGCAGTTTATGGCTAGGGGGACCCGCCTGATTAAAATAATAAATTAAATAAATCGCGCACGGGGTGGGTTTTGACTTAGGGTTAGCCTAAGTTTAATTGCATGCGCTCGTTCATATGTTTTATTTAAAAAACATTATAACACATGTATTAGCGCGGAGGGGTAATGAAAGGGTTGTGAGGGCAGAGACCATGGGTTTTTAATTTTTAACCAAAGTTTTTGATTAAAACCCATAGTTTAGGGTGGTGGAGGGTTAATATTAGTCCCTGATGGATTAATATTCCCCAAATCATGACTATATAGCTATATTGCTAGGGGGAGGGTATTTACATAGATTTTTTGGGATTTTCATATAGATCTTTGTAGGATTAGGAAAGGGGAATGCTTAGGGAGCTAAATAATACATTAATTGTTAATATGACATTGTGAGGTGAATATGTAGGGGCAAATGCTAAGCTTTAAGGGGTAAAACTTAGGAATAGAAGATGAGTGGAATTGAGAGTAAAGATTTTTACACAAGAAATCTGGCTTCTTTTCCTTAAATGAACTTCATAGTTTGATCTAGTACTTTGTCATGGAATGGAGTGAAACAGGAGACTTGGGCAGATCCCAAGGTCCTTGAGGAATGTTAATAAATGATGTTTGGGGAAAAGGGGGAAATTAGACATGTTTCCATTGTTATGTCATCAAACCTCTGCCATGGTGCCAATACCCTGAATGGGATGAGTCTTTCTCTTGATAAGCCAACTGGTGATGGCCCCTTCACTTCTGCAACCTTACACTACTTACCCAACCTAGCAATCCTAACATTTTTTCTTCACTTGAATTGGGTGAACTTGAATTAGCAGACCCTGATTGTTCTCTTTTTCTTTTGACTGCCCTCCTATCTAAATCTACCCTTATTTCTTCCAAGGACCCAGATTAACCAGTTGGGCTCCTTCATTTCTCTACCTAGCTAGTCATCTGCCAAGCTTGAGCTGTTTGGACAGGAAACATTCTCTATTCTGCAACAAGCAATTTAAAATGGCACAGTCCAAATTAGACTATTGGGCCATCCATGAAGTATGATTAGCAGTAGTATTTGTAGAGTGGGACACTGCCAAAAGATAGTAGTGGCATTTTGACTGGCCACTTTCCTGGTCTTTTTTTTGGGGTTCATTTTCACTTTTCTTTTGACCATTTGATTTTCTTACCTTTTGATTATTCTTTTAAGGCATACCCTCTTTTCATTTTTTAATTTTCATAGTATGTACACAAAATATGGAACCTTTGCAGCCTGCAATGATGAACATATTTAGCCCTTCCACTGTCAATCATGAAAGATGAAACCTATTGGTATAGGAACCTAACAGGAAGAGTTACGCCAAATATCCCACAGTGACCTGATTATAGACTAGTTCAGTAGATCGAACTTGTACGACGTGCCACGAGTCACTATTTCAACCTTTGGCTCTAAAATCTATATAAAAGAAACTATAATCTATCCTCTTTTTGTACCTTTTTACGAAATTTCAATCTTATGCTCAGAGAAAAAGTTATGACGATTTTCCCCAGGTCACCTTTTTGGAATGTAATTCAGGAGTCTGCAAAAAGACAAACTTCCTCAGATCATATCTCTGCAAATATAGCGCGAAAATCTTTGAAATTCAGACCTGAGCTGCAGCGCGATGTCTTATCAAATGGTTTTTTTTTCAACTTCTGAAACATCGCAGAAAAAACGTTATAGCGAAAATGCCACGATGACCTGTTTGGAGCAGTGAAACCCTAGAATCCAAACCTCTGATACCAAATGTTATGAAACTAGCTCAAGAAAAGATAGAAAAGATAGATCAACGCCTTAGAATTCAGCCTCTTCGAGGGGAAACCTCCTTTACATTACATAAATGAACAATTCTTGGATGATTCAAATGACAAAACCTCATTTCTATATATAGGAGTCTAAGGAGTCACAATATAACCCAGCTGACCTAACAATAATAATATAAAGCCACAAAAATAACACTAGAGGGATTCTATCAGGCACAGTAATAACAATATGGTGACAATAGGGGCACAACAATATTAATAAGGGGTACAACTACCATACTAATGGGGTAATCACTAGTATTATAGGGACCCAACAAACTCTGGGGAAACATATGCTTATAGCTAGGTTTATTTTTTAACGAGCTTGAACTTTGTGGAAACATTGCTCATGATAATAGTCACAGATGTTCAATTCACCATTAACACTATGTTATCTTGACGGTCGTACTACATGTTCAATTGATCCATCAAACTGATTAGAAATGTAAATACATGCTTGAAAAATGAGTTAAAAAAACCAATACCTTACTTGAATTACATGAACAGTAACATAAACATAGTTTTTACCTCTCATTTTTACCATTCATTCAAATTTGCGATTGTTGGAGCTCTGGAGGTGTTTTCCCCCTGTTATCGGGAAATCTAGTGTCCACTCAGAGTTGTTAATCCCACTAAGACGGGTAGCTATCTTAGAAACAAACAAACCAAAACTACTTTCGTTTTCCTTTATGAGAAGTAGATAAGAGGGGAACAAAGGACACCAACCTCAGTCTTGCGCCTTGCTTGGTTCCTCTCCCTTCTGACAAATCTTTGCCACTCCTCCTTCATTTACCCAGCTTCAAAGAGTACCTGTGGAATCAAAGCAGCATAATACTATTGAAGAACAGAGATCTGCAATCATAAACAATATAGGACCAGATATATATTGACCACACAAATGCATATATCATCAAACATACAAGAATGTGGAGGAAAACTTGAATAGTTTTATTAATATCAAGAAGAGAAAAGAGGATTACAACCCATTGTTCTCACCCAGCATCATCCTCTCAGCATGAAATCCCTTCTTCACCTCATGAAAAGCTTAGATCACCCAACACTATGATATTGCACCAGGAAACCAACAACACTTCCTTACAAGATATAAGATTCCAACCTATGGATCTCTGTGATGAGGGATCCATATATATATGATTGTAGGGGGTTGAGTCAGCTTCTAGGATTTTGATTAGTGTCCTCTCTCTGATAGTTCTTGATTCCACTTAGAGATTGATGATCTCTTACTCATCCCTGGGCGAATTTAGAGAGGCAAGTGTCATAGGAGAAGTTTCTAGAAGATTCCATGATCATCCACCTTGCAAACTGTCTCTGCCATTTGTCTACTCTCGCCCATCGCACCCTACAGAAGGGATTTCCAGTATGCATCACACTTTTTACTCTGAGCAAGTGAGATGCATCGCACCCTCTGCACTGGGCAGTCTGTATGGTCCAGTTTTGACCAGTTCTGAGCAGTTTTCTGTGGAGAACTTCTGGGAGATGATGTAATCAGCTGAGCTTGTTCCTTTAGGTTTTGAAGCAACGCTTTTAGGGACTTAGAATCCCTTGGTTTATGGACATGTATGATTGGGGTTGCAGTGCCCAAAAATGTCTATAACAGTTGCCCCCGAAAGCATGAGGTCGTTAATCTTCTGATGTCGGGTGAAATGCTTTATCATGAGGATCCAAAGTTTTTTCAAGCTGGAAGGCAACCTGTAATAAGATACAATACAATACATTGTCTTCATAATATTTTTCATGATCTAGCTAAGGCGGGCATTCCCATGCTCAACTTTATAAATTAATTTCCATGTACATAAGATAGACAACCATCTGTGTAGCAGATTGATGATTCGGACGGAGTCATCATCCTTTGATTCAGATGATCATCTATTCGGCAATGATGCACATTTGATGTCTTTATATTCCTGAATATATCGCAGCCCGAATGGATGAAACTAGATATGGGGTCTTCAAACTCGTTCAATCTTCACTCGAAGTACAAGTCGATCCATGTGAAAGATGTTCTGGAGTCGAACACAGAAAGACATCGCTTGATTACCAGCCAATAATGTAAGTTGTTAACAGGCGTGAGAGGAATCACCGATAATGATGTTAACCCTCAAGGTACGACAGTTTAATTCACGTGGTGTGAAAATGGGACTTGGCATCGAACACCACGTAAAATATTCCGGTCGAAGGCCATTGATGTAAACCTGTTGCCGGAAGTGAGAAACTTGCCATTAAGGCATGCAAGATTCAAAGTACTGAAAGGGTTGTTCCTAGGTCGATTTCTTGGATAATGAGTTGATGTCGACAAGAAGTGACCCGTCGTAGGAGGGCCTTAATGAATCCCACATCTATGACATGGAACAGAGCAAATGATTTTAGAGGTGAAAACGATCTGATGATACAGAGTTCAGGATGGTGGTCATGAAAGAATGGAGTGTGAATGTATTGCAGCGGATGGGATACAGGTGAATTCTCTGAGCGAATTCTCTTGAACATACTGGTAACACTGAAATGTATTGGTAGCATTAACCCCAAAGATGGATGGTACGATGGACCAATGGTGATATGACCGGTGAATGGAATAACCCAACCCGACTGGACATAGAGTGAAAGTGTCATGTTCAAGAGCGACTTGCTACCAATAAAGTTTCTTCAAGTTTTCTTCCCAATTTTCCCCAGTCATTGCTGACCAGTACCTCTTTATTTTTATCAAGCTTGAGGAGGATAACGTATGCTTGTTCTATAATTCGCCCTTCGGGTGAACCCGTCGCTATGTTTTAACGAGCCTAGTGACAGTGAAACTTGTCCTTGTCCATTTGGACAAGTTTTTCACTATTGATTTTAATGAGTTTAATGACAATGATAACTCGGTCCTTTTTCAATTTTAGAGAGTTTGAAAAGGGACGGAAAGGAAACTCCAATAATCCTTTTTCGTCATATAATCCCTTAAGTCTGAAAAAGTATAAAATAATACGAAAGGGATGAATTTTCGATAGTTTTAATGAGCTGAACAAGACAATCGCTCAATCTTTTTGTGTAATAATCTCTCAGGTCCAAAAAGATTAAAATCTAGAGGAGGGATAGCACTTTCGATAGCTTTAACGAGCTGGAGAGGCCAATCACTCAACAATCTTTTCATATTTTATGAGTTAGGTGAAAAGAGCTTAAAGGAGACTCGTTTTTTGAGGAACGAGTGATAATTTCGGGTAGCAGCTGATTCCAAGTAAGGTTTGGAATTTTCCAATCACGGCAGTGTCACAAGGATGGCTAACAGAATCACTCATCGCAGATGTTCCTCAAAAGGGTAAATAATCAAATGGAGGTGTACGATCGGCTAAAATAGAGTGGAGGTGATGATGAGAACACGACCAAGGCTCAAAAGCTGATTATAATGCGTTCACAATGGTTATTTACCAGAGGTTGGTTCATTTTTTAATGAGCTTAAACTCTGGCGGAAACATTTGTTCATTGCTTAGGTTTAATTTTTAACGAGCTTGAACTTCACATAAAAATTGCTTGTTCCAGTCGTATAATAAGGATATTTCATCGATAGATTCCATTTTTTATGGAGCTTGCACCTTTTGAAGCTTTGCTCCACATGCCTCTCGCATGCAAGCTAGGAATGACCAACTACTATCCCAGGGGTTAGTTAACTACTAAGGTCAGGTAGGAAAATTTTTCCTTTACTTCACTGGTGCCATTTGGCCCCTGCGAAGGCAAACGGTCGATTTGACCACGCACCCAACTTAAGCAGTTGAAGTTAGTGAAACTACAGAGATCACTTTTCACTTGCTCACAAAAGGCTTGCATGCCCCTAGGCATAGTGAAGTAGAGTTTCTAGGTTACCCTTCAATTTGCAGACAAAAAATTTGTTCTATCAGGAAAGGCCTACCTTCTAACGGAGGTATCGTATTCCATTCTAATTCCCTCTTCCTATACGAATGGGTATCGGACTAGTCATATATCCTTCGCAGAAACCTACTCTATGCCTAGAGTTTTCCTGCTGGAACAGGCCAGGGTGCATGCCCCCTGGGTTTCAGTCATGTCCTCCCGAATTAATCGAGCTCTTCAGGTGGACGGATTGGAGATTGATGAGACATTCCTTGCATGAAAAGACCATTTAGAGATGGTATTTGACTATTTTCCATGTGTAAGCCGGGGAACGAAAGTTGGTTTATGAGTTGGACCACTCTGCCTTCATGCAGAAAACACATTACTCGAAAGAGCAAGGAGACAATGGCTCCCATGCAATAAATATAGTCACGTCCAAGGAGTAGATTATAATCTAGAGGCCCTTGGACTACCATTACATTCATATAAACAGTTTTCCTTCTCAACGTTATAGGCACATTGGGAAGGATCCCTAATGGTCGACTGGTTCCTTTGTCAAAGCCTGTCAGATTTCTCATCTCAAGCATAAGCGATGGCGAACTAAGCGCTTTCCAAGCAGTCGAGGAAAGGATACTCACAGAAGTCCCTTCATCTATGATGGTACTGACCATGACCATTCTGTAAGCTTGTACAATGATTCAGAATGGTACACTAGTCGGTAAACCGGGTCTGCCTAGTAGATTCCAATTGAAGGAAATGAGTAGGTTGCTTGGAGGTGTGACCAAATAGACGGCCGGATATGACTCTAAAGAACTTCCTTCCTACAGTAAAGGAATGGGTAGATTGCCCCCATGTTCATTAGAGTTCATGTTTACAAAAAGAATTTGAATGGTGTCATTCACATTCTCTTCAGTGACTGTATCATCTAAACATGGACCTTCTGAAGACATGACTGGGTCAACTGCTACCTCAACCTTCTGAATTTCGCCTGGTGTGGATTCAGAGGGTTTATCTTCAATGATAGATGCTTCGACCAACCATAATGGTGTGTCAGTCAGATTTTCAACTAGTGATGGGCTCGGCAAGAGTTTCTTGTATCAGGAGGAAGCCGCAGCGGTGAAGCATGACGATTATCCAAGACTCTTTTAGCTTTGTCTAGGAAGGGATAATGGTGGATGACGTGATCGCCTTCACACATCTTACAAGGAAATTTATGTTTCCTTTTCTATTGAGATACTTCGCTTTCACTAGTTGACGGTGTACTTTCAACATGATCAGAGGTTGGTGACAATGGATTGTGCAAATGAGGAGACCAGTCCTGCAAGATTCGAGGGATGCAAGGACAATCTCGATGATAGTGGTCTCCTTTGCAAATGACACATGGATATTTAGGCTTGGATGGTGCAGTGTGTGGATTTTCGCTAGACAATGCACGATTGCCCCTTTTTGCCTTTGGCTCCTTTTTCTTCTTTTCCTTCTTCTCTTTCCCCTTCTTCTCCTTCTTAGTCACTTGATTTTCAGCTTTACCAGCTTCATCAAGCGAAGGGGAAGGAGGAGAGGGAGAAACTGAAGAAGCAGAAGGTTGGGGGGTAACTCTAGTATCATCTAGTTGTTGACTTGATTGTTCAGGAATCACGGTGTTCTGAACGACGGAGGTCGAGAAGAGCCATATTGGCAAGCCAATCGTCAATCCTGGAAGTGACAATGTGGCCATATGAGGTGCACCAACATCTCCCCAAGAGGAGAAAGGACTAGGATTTCCTCCAAGGGGAAATCCTTGGTTGGTGGATCCCATTTTCCTCAACCTAAGACCAACGCAGGAATAGTGATATTATTTTGATTAAAATAAATTTTAGACGCTTTAACACAACTTGTTTTTTCAATTTTTAAGAGTCGAGAAAAAACAAAAGATGACTCTATTCGCCTTCGATTTTTAATGAGCCTGAAGTGACAAGTGCTCACATGGACCTTTTCCTTTAAGGAGTCTGAAAAGGAATGAAAGAGACTACTCTGGAAATCTAGACAGAGGGATTACCAAACCAATCGCAAAAGTGCAGAATACTTTTTACAGTACGGCAGTCAATATTCTCGAATGTTGTGTTCAGTGCATTGCGATCGATAGGGCGACAGACACGGCTTCCTAAGGATGAAGGATATAGCCTATTGTGGTCTCCCAATATATACTTGACGGTACATGGGAGCACAAGTCTGTACTGGAACTTGTCGTCTCAAAGAGGAGGAATCACCCAACCAGCAATGAAAGCGATAGTTACCAGGCTTTACGACGCCGAAATACGTCTCTAGTCTAGACTTCTAAATGTTGTGTGTTAGGTTCCAAAGAATTTTTATGTTCATTGAATTTATTTTGTAGTTGATCTTGCTTAAGAAATTTCCTTTCAATTTCACTGCGTGATGTAGATATGTAATTTCTAAAATGCAATCTAAGATGATAAACAATCGTTTAATCTTCTTTTTGCAATGAAAATCCTAGCTACTAAGGAAAGAGAAATGAGGTTCTTTCAACATAGAGCACAAAGCACACACTAAATGCACTGTCCTAAATCAAACCAACAAGGAGTCTAAATTCAAATGCACATGCATGTATTTTTTTTTAGCCTTCTTAATGTGTGAATGACAAGAAGAATGCTAAGTACAAATTTGAATTATCTTTTCAAAGCGATAGTACTAACAATTTTTCTTCAAAATGAAAGGAAGATAATAACGACACTTTGCGATTTTGAATTGAAAACTACTTTCGGCACTCAAAAAAATACTAATTCAAATCAAATACAAGAGTAATAGTATAATCGACCATCAAGAACAATAGGATTCTTTTCTTTGACTGAAAACGACACTTGCGACACTTCCAAATTAAAAGACAACAGTTTGATTACGCTACTTCTTTGTAAAAGAGAACTGTAAATGGCACATAATACATAAAAACATTCATAGTTCTTTGCACGATGGAGGTGGAATGATGGAAAGGAAGGGGGTTTCCACAGAGGTGTACTAATCATAGACAACAAAACTCCTGAATAACGCTGAAGAGAGTGAACAAAAAACCAAAATCTGGAAGCAGAAGAGGCCTTGTCTGATTAGCGCACCTGTAACACAGGGAAAGTGCGATGCAGCACACCTACTGTACACAAGAGGTGCGATGCATCCAGATTCCCAAGAGGAGAAGGTGCGATGGTCCAGGGATGAGACTTCAACTTGGTTCTTGGTCACAATTTACAGCTCAGTTCAGGGATTTAGGCCGAGCAAGTTATGTTAAATAAATATAAATCACAGGGGCTGATCTAATGAGGTTACTAGAGCCACCACCAGGGCAATTAGGATGTTTGCAAATCGATTGTTCAGATTATAAACAAAACCCAGAGATAGACTGAAGCAGCATTGATCTACTTTGCACTTGCATATCAAATGTAGTTCAAAGGCTAGCTGGCTTGACTTCAGGCTCCGTCTGTAAGTTTATAAAACAAACAAATATAGACAAGAAAACAATATATTCACTCCCCAGCGGAGTCGCCATTTTGTTATCACGAAATATAGTATCCACTCAGAGCTGCTAGTCCCACTAAGGTGGGTAGCTATCTTAGAAACAAACAAACCAAAACTACTTTCGCTTTCCTTTATGAGAAGTAGATAAGAGGGGAACAAAGGACACCAACCTCAGTCTTGCACTTGGTTCCTTGCTTGGTTCCTCTCCCTTCCGACAGATCTTTGCCACTCCTTCTTCGTTTACCCAGCTTCAAAGAGTATCTGTGGAATCAAAGCAACATAATACTATCGAAGAACATAGATTTGCAATCATAAACAATATAGGACCAGATATATATTGACCACACAAATGCATATATCATCAAACATACAAGAATGTGGAGGAAAACTTGAATAGTTTTAGTAATATCAAGAATAGAAAAGAGGATTACAGCCCATTCTTCAGACCTAGCATCATCCTCTCAGCATGAAAGCCCTTCTTCACCTCATGAAAAGCTTAGATCACCAACACTATGATATTGCACCAGGAAACCAACAACACTTCCTTACAAGATACAAGATTCCATCCTCTAGATCTCTGTGATGAGGGATCCATATATAGATGATTGTAGGGGGGTGAGTCAGCTTCTGGGATTTTGATTAGTGTCCTCTCTCTTATAGTTCTTGATTCCACTTGGATATTGATGATCTCTTACTCATCCCTAGGCAAATTCAAAGAGGCAAGTGTCACAGGAGAAGTTTCTGGAAGATTCCATGATCATCCACCTTGCAAACTGTCTCAGCCATTTGTCTACTCTCGCCCATCGCACCCCACAGAAGGGCTTTCCAGTATGCATCACACTTTTTACTCTGAGAAGGTGAGATGCATCACACCCTCTGCACTGGGCAGTTTGTATGGTCCAGTTTTGACCAGTTTTGAGTAGTTTTTTGTGGAGAACTTCTGGGAGATGATGTAATTAGCTGACCTTGTTCCTTTAGGGTCTGAAGCAACACTTTTAGGGACTTAGAAGCCCTTGGTTTATGGACATGTATGATTGGGGTTGTAGTGCCCAAAAATGACTATAACACCCCCTCGATTTTCATCACCTAATTCCGAGAGATTCTGTGGACTATTTTCGGTGTCGTCTGGACCAAGTAGGAGCTAACCCTTAGCTCTTCAATTGCATTCTTTCCTTTTCTGATTTTGAGCATGTTTTCTTATTTTTCTGGGCCTGTAGGGTTTGAACAATTCATTCTCTCCCCATCGCACCTAGTACACATTGAAAGGTGCAATGCATACTGAGTTGGCCATTGCCTAGTCAGTATGCATCTCACCCAGTACACAGCTAGGGTGCGATGGGCGCAAGGAGGAAAGTTTATGCACTGATTTTTCATGGAAATGTTCCTTGTTTTTGACTAATTTAGGTTCCTAATCCTTCTCTTGTTTTTTTTCAGAGATTCATCGGAGCAAGATGTTCATTACATGGCGTGAACATAAGCATGAAGAAGAGGATATGATTTCCTTACATGATCCGGGTACGGTGACTGCATTGTGGAATTGTGGCTTGCTCAAATTCTTCCGCATATCCAGCATGAGGCAACAAATCAATTTGTTGCAATATTTTCTCGATGCATGGGATCCTACCAACCAAGTGTTCCAGATTAGAGATAAATCCATCCCTTTGACTATTGAGGATATATACTTCTTGACTAATTTATCGAGGTGTGGTGCCCCTCTCTCATTATCAGGATCTTCCCATGAGGGTGAATCCGTGAGGGATTATATTCGCTGATTATGTAGAGAAGGATCTCAGCCGAGTAGGGACAGCAAGATCAATATTCGAGATGTCACTGACGATCCTTTAGGACTATCTTATTCACCTTTGCTAGATTGGCTGGTAGCACGGCTCTTCATTTGCCCAACAGGTCCTATATGCAGTATGCCTTGGAATGCCTTGAACCAAAGGTATTCAACTGGTGTGATGCAGTAATTTCGGTGATAAAAGAAGATCTTACCAAGGTGAAGAATGGAAGGTCCAAGAACTTTGGTTATAGTTCTATTTTGATCGCGTTTGCCTTGGAGAGGATCCCACTGATGTAGCCACAGTACATTTCACTTGGACTGCCAGCACTGATGGAACCACAGATGCAGAGATGGGTTGATCTTATGGCCAGATATGCTGGTCAATCACAGATTTCATTCTATGATGCCTTCTTTGAGTGGTTCAACTATTAGCAGATGGTTTATGCAGAGTATCCATATGCCGGGATGGATTTCCGGGGTGACCCGGATTTGGTGCTGCCGGCTGGCGAGCAGTGGGGCGTTATAGGTAAAAGATCTGACCATATCTTTGTTTATTGCTTTTATAATGTTCTTGTGTATTTTAAATGTTTATCAAGACTAATAAAACCCATATATTTGTGCAGATATTGGACCAGTGCGACTAGAAGTGCGCCCAAGGGTAGCAGCTGCCATTCCAGCAGGAGATGTAGGTAGCCGTGGTATTTGAGTACCAGATGTAGCTCAGAATATTTGATACCCAACTATGTGCGAAGGGTATGAAAAATGTTGGTGAACTCTGGCACATCTTGGTTCGTTCCCTACCGCAACATGGTCCACCTTATTTATTTGTCCTCATAGCTTTTGACAGGGTAGTATTGTTCCTTGATGGCATCCGGGAATGAATTCCAAGTGGGTGCAGCTGAAAATAGTGAGCCTGTACATTCATCCTTCTGATCACAGTAGGTTTCCCACTAGTCCTTGATGTGGGGGGATGCTTTGAGAAGAGCGAAAATAATCTATTCCCAATTGGAAAAATCATAAACAGAAAATAAACCCTCTAGTGGATTTAACCATTTATCTACAGCATCTGCGTCTATATGACCCTCGAATATGGAGATTTCAAAATTAACTTGTACCTTAAATGGTGTGGCCTTTCCAGAGTAGTTGTTGGAAGTCGATGCATCGCCTCTTTGTAGCCATTGAAGGATCTGGGAAAACTTATCCATCATCGCGTTCCTTTGTCGGTCGAGGGCTTCTTCAAGCAAGATTTTGATAGGATATCTTGCCCCCTCGTCTTTCTTTTCATACTTCATGGGAGGCCGTCAGGATTTACAAGGCTGGTCTTGCAAAGGTTCGACCAGTTCAAGCCCTAACTCCTTATATCCCGACCTCGTTGGGGACATGCAAAGAAAAACAAAGAAAAAGAAGACCTCTCTGATACTACTAATCCAGATTTAAACAAGAACGCAACAAATTACAGAGATAACCATAAATACATATTTGTAGCAGAAATAATACTTCATTTCATTAATGTAAAATACTAAAATATGCTTACAAACAGAAATGGAAATAAACCAGCTAGGGCAATGGTAGCTTATCTCTGAGAAGAGATGTGGCAGTACATGCCTTTGAACTGTGTTACAATGAGGCTTGAAGGCCTACTTATTGTTGAGAAAAAATGGAAAACCATAAACATCCAAAAACCTAACCCTAATAGATGAAACGCCAAATTGTGGGCCCCGTTTCGGGTAAATTGGTACATCAACTTCTGGGGTCGTAACTTTGTCATACGATCTTCGTTTGACGCACACAATAGCTCGTTAGAAAGATCTGCCCGAGGAATACAACATTAGGAAGAGAAATATCAATCCATGGGCCCATGTTGCTCCCATTTTTCCCAAAAAACGTCTTTTAGGACCTCAAAACAACTCCGGAAGTTCAGGACCCGAAAAAACTGCTAAAATAGAAAATTGTGCTACAATTAAGGAAACTGCAAAACTAAAAGAGACAGTTGTGGGGGTCCAAGTGGGATAGGTGGGTGGCCACTGTTGGGTTTTGTTATATTCTTTCCACGAATAGCCCACGTAGTTAACCAGGGGGTTAGAGGGGGGGCGGAGCACCCCCTTCGTTGCGTCAATTGTGTAGCGGGGGGGGAGGTCACAGGGGGTTTGAGGTGTACCCGTAGCCCCACTTTTTTCTTTTCGACCCTATGTTAGGTTGGGCGGACCCACCTATGGTTTTGTGCATGACTTTTGCATATGTTTTTTGGACGTGATGGTTTTCAGTCCATGGTTTTGGACGCAATGGTTTTCGGTCCATGGTATTGAATGTTTTGGCATGTATAAATATGTATTGTAACATTGAAAGGAAATAATGAAAAATCAAGCTGGTAGTCCCGGTTTTAGGATCTAGGGAAAAATCTCTGTGTATATGTGTTTTATGTGTAATCCTCTTAAATTTTTTTTATTTTCTGCATTTTAAAATTCGTATGTAAGTAATTTCTGTACGGGGTTAAAACCTACATTTGGTATCAGAGTAGTTTTGGCTTCAAGGGGACACCTTTGTTACTAAGGGGTTTCGCTCGGGCCTGTGGTAGACCCTGTTCAGTGGGAGATCTGCGAGATTGATTCTGGTGGTGAAAGAAGATGGCGAGTAGTGGAAAGATAGAGATCGAGAAATTTAATGGTCATAGTTTTGAGTTGTGGAAACTCAAGATGGAGGATCTATTGGTGGATAAAGATGAGTGGATCACGGTAGATTCGAGTACTAAATGAATGGGAGTGTTCGATGAAGAATGGAAGAAGTTGGATTGGAAGGCAAAGAGCACAATACGATTTTATGTCTTGGATTTGGTATTGCTAAATGTTTCAGGGGAAGCTACGGCGAAGGCTTTGTGGGACAAGTTAGGGACTTTGTACCAATCTAAGTCTCTGGTGAATAAACTGCTCTTGCGGAAAAAGTTGTATAGCCTGAGGATGAAAGATGGAGACTCGGTGACAGAGAATTTGAACGCATTTAATACTATGGGAAGTCAATTAGCTTTTGGTTATATTAAAAATTTAGATGAAGATACGTGCATCAATTTGCTATGTTATCTACCAGATTTGTGGGATAGTCTGGTTATTGCAATAGGTTGCAATGCAACTGCCTTGCAGTTTGATGAAATAATCTCATCCTTTCTGATGAAGGAGATGAGACGGAAAAATATGGAGAGCCAGAACGATGATGCCTTGTCTGTACGAGGATGGTCCCAAAACATAAACAAAAATAATTCATCGAGTGGGAGATCTAAATCTAGAGAGATGTCTAAATCTCCAGGAAAACCTGTAAAGGTGGTGTGCTGGAAATGTGGAAACAAAGGGCACTACAAAAGGGACTGTAAATCTAAAGCTCGTGATAAAGGAAAGGGATCTGATGATGCTCCTTCTGCAGAGGCAAAAACCACCTCAGATGAAGGTGGGGATGTGTACTTGGCTTCTTCAAGTACACATGTAGATCATGAGGCATGGTTGATTGACTCAGGTGCATCCTTTCACTTCACTCCCCATAGAGTGGTTCTGCGAGTATGAGAAATACGATGGTGATGATGTATTCTTAGGGGATGATAGGAAGGTTAGAATAATTGGTCGCAGAAAAGTAAAGTTGAAGTTGCAAGGTGAAAGGGTTAGAACACTTCCGGGTGTTCTGCATATTCCTACATTGGCCAAAAATCTGATTTCTGTAAGCAAGCTGGATGATGTAGGTGTTAAAATGGTGTTTGAGAAGGATACCTACAAAATGGTTTGGGGAGCACTGGTATTGGTGTGGGGAGTTCGAATTGGAACTTTGTACAAGCTGCGAGGTAGCACTGTTATTGATGGGTGCAACAGTTCTATGGTTCCTGAAAGTGGAGTAGAAAATCTAGTGGTCTCTAGAGAGAAGACCATGTTGTGGCATCAAAGGCTTAGACATATTGGAGAGAAGGGCCTTCAAATACTTGATGGTAAAGGTATGGTAGAAGGTATTAGTAATAGCTCTCTGGATTTTCACTTCTGTGAAAATTGTGTATATGGGAAGCAGAATCGGGTGAGTTTCTCCTTTGGTAGTAAGAGGGCAAAACAAATATTAGAACTTGTGCACATTGATGTGTTTGGACCTATGAAGGTTCCATCACTGGGTAAGTCTGTGTAATATGTATCATTTATAGATGACTTCTCAAGGAATACATGGATATATTTCCTTAAGAAGAAATTTGAAGCCTTTGACAGGTTTAAAGAATTTAAGGCTCTAGTGAAAAACCAGACAGAGAAGAAGATAAAGGTGTTGAGGATAGATAATGGTGAAGATTTTTACAATAAGGAATTTGAAGAATTCTGCAAGAAGTGTGGTATAGCATGGTAGAAGACTACTCCATATACACCTTAGCAAAATGGAGTTGCAGAAAGAATTAACAAGATGTTGATGGAAAGGGCAAGAAGCATGCTCAGTGGTGACGGGTTAGGGCATGAATTCTGGGCAGAGGCAGTGGATACTGCATGTTACTTGGTCAACAAGTCACCTTCATCAGCATTGGAGGATAAGACTCCACAAGAGGTATGGACTGGTAAGAAACTCTCTCTTTCACATCTAAGGGTATTTGGATGTGATGCATATGTACATGTTCCAAAGGAGAAACGAACCAAATTGGATAGTAAATCTAAAAAGTGCATCTTTATTGGGTATAAGGATGGTTAAAGGGTTATACGCTTTGGAACCCAGTAACAAGGAAGGTCATGTACAACCGAGATGTGGTGTTCAGAGAGGTGAAAGATGTTATTAAACATGAATTCCAACCAAAGGAACCTAAGAAGATAGAGTTTGAGCTAAAGGAGGAAGAATCAGACTCTATAGCAAAGGAGGAATCAGAATATGAAGAGCCACAAACTCCGGCTGTGAGAAGATCAGTTCAAGAAAGAAGGCAACCAGAAATGTATTGTCCATCTGCTTTCTGTTCAAATTTTGCTTTGTCTGTTACTGATGATGATCCCAGAACTATGAAGGAAGTAGTGGATTCAGAGTATGGAAAACTATAGAAGAGGCCATGGTTGATGAAATGGCATCTTTGCACAAAAATGAGGCTTGGGATCTGGTGGAGTTACCGGCTGGAAGGAAACCCATTGGCAGCAAATGGGTATTCAAAAAGAAGACAAATGTAGAAGGAAATGTGGAGAAATACAAAGCTCGGTTGGTAGCAAAAGTTTATTCCCGGGTGTTGGGAATTGATTTTGGTGATATTTTTTCTCCTGTTGCCAAGGTAACTTCTATTAGATTACTTTTATCTGTTGTTGCTACTTTTG
>APFE031626007.1:93268-103409 GCA_000404065.3 Pinus taeda | reverse complement strand
CTATTCGTCATATGAGCCACCTTTCTTGGAGATAAGCTTATCCTTCCACCATTCATGGAGACTCCTTCTCCTATATAAGCCTCTACCATTGCCATGAGCAGCTAGTTTTTGACAGAGTGGAATTCATAGTGTTTTTAGTGTTGCTCCTAATAGGCAGTTGGTGTGATAAGTGTGGATTGCTAGAGAGCTTAAGGAAGGTTGCGAAGTCTTGTTGCCTTGTGTGTGAGGGAGAGTTGTTTGTCTTGGGAGATCTACCTCCAAGGGTGAATGCTTATGAGACTTGCTGGTTGGACCCTCTTGAGAAGGACTCAACGTCAGAACATTGGTTGTACCTTTCTCTGATTTTTATTAATAAATGATAGATGACTACTGTTATGGTTCCATTCTCATTTGTCTTTGTAATGGTTAATGTGAATTACATCCTTTCTGACTGATGTATCATTGCTTTTATTAGATTTCACGCTTGTGTTTGTTTTCTCTTTGCATGTGCAGGTGTCCATCCACGAGGATAGTGGAGGATCGTGACCGACCAGAGCAAAGGAGCGGGAGCAACATCTCTTCATCAAACAATAGCGCTGGAATCCAAGTAGGTGTTCATTGCCTACTTTGTAATTGCAATTAGGAGCTTGCATAGTAGCATTGATTGATTGTTGCTAGACCCGTTCTGGGCTAGTAGGGATCACCTCTATCCTTAGAGGGGATTTACCTCTCCAACAGTCCGTGGGGCACATACGCGTACCGTAAACTACCTTTCAGTTTGAAGAACGCAGGGGAAACTTTTCATAGGGCAATGAACTATGCCTTCCATGACATCAAGCACATCATTCAACCATATTTTGACGATCTACTGGCTCATTCGTGAAAGTGGACCGATCATCCGCAACATTTGTGTGATGCAGGAAAGTGTTCCCTCTACAGACAAAGGGAACCCCTCTAGCCCTAGAGTGGGTCTAGTCACAACAAAGACAGATCAACAATTGATTTCCATAAAAAATCATCATTGGAGGCCTACCTCAACCGGAGGTCGATGAAGTTCTGTTGTGCTGCTCCAACTTCCACTTCCTTCTCCTCAATGAGTGATCAACCTGAAACAATACAAAGGTAACACAAAAACGCACATAACCGGAAAACAACAATGATCAATTTACTCACAAAGTCAAGAAGTCATGAACTATCAAGTAAATTACATAAAAGACATAGGAAAACATCATTGATTGTATTAATAATGAATTAAGATCAATCTTACAACCAAGTCTTGATGTCACAAGCCTTCTCAGAGGATCTAGCTAGTGTGTTTCTCAAGCATTCACTCTTCAAGGATGAATCTCCCAACATACAATGTCTCTCTCTCACTCATAAAATTTAACACAAAGTTAAGGGCACTCCACAACCTTCCACAAGCTGTCAACAATCCCCCACTTGTCACACCCACACCAGCTATCTATCAAACTCAAAAGCACTAGCAGCACTACTGAACCAAAGGAATTACTAACTAGCTGATCATATCAAAGGTGAGTGATTTAATAGGAGAAGGAGTCTCCATGAAATGTGGAAGAGAGAGCTCATCCCCAAGGAAGGTAGCACAAATGAAAGAATTGCCATACCAGAGGAGGAAGGGTGACACAACCTATGCCAACAACCAGGTCTGGAGACATTCAGAAGGTCGACTGTTGAAACGAATTTGCCCAATCTGAATCATCATGGGACACAAACTACTTACTCACAACAACATCGCAAGGAGGCGATGCATGTGTTGGGCCGTGAATACGACCACTTTTTGAACACTTATTTCATCAATTTTTACTTTTTGTTTTCATGTTATTAATCACGGTTTATCATATAATTCTATTTTATAATGATTTATGCTCTTATGAATGAATATTATTTATTCTCTTTTATTTCTAATAAATTGATGATTATGAATGATTTTATCAATGATAGTTTCAATAAATTAGTTGTAACATTATTTACCATTTTTAACCTCCAAGATAATTTCTAGATTGAAGATTTGGCCATTAAATGTGCCAACTCATAAATTCGCTAGAATAAGAAGTGACAATTTTGCGGTTGAGATTGTGAGCAAATGAAGAAGAATTTGGAAAATCTGGAACATGGGTTTTGTCCAAACCAGACCCAATTAACTTTATTATAGAATGGTTTGCCCAAATTCGGCTTGTACTGAGAGAAACGTAGGGTTCTTTGAGCATGATTTTCTCAGAGTTATTGTTGCGGCCGTCCTCCAAATCTCAGCTGCAAAGCCAAATTTGTCTTGCTCTTGTTGAGAGATGGATGGAATTATATCTTCCTGTTGATCAATTGGTTGGAAATAATCAAATTTTGTAATAGAATCATGTTGTATTGTAACTTCTCTCTGATCTCTCTATTTAAATGAAAACAAAGATTAGAGATGGATATGGCTAAGAGAATGGAGAATTCAGGATTTAGAATTAAGAATTCATGATAGGATAGGAGGAAGAGAGGACTGTTTCATGTTGTAATTCTCAGAGCTTCAGCTGTTGTAATGATTTCACCATTTAATGATTAATACATGATTTGGGAGTTGTTGTTCATTGTTTTCATCTGAAGTAACCCAGCAGCATCCACTGGCGGCTAAGGGCCCAGCCTCTGGTGGAGTACACTGCTGCTGTATATTATCTTCTTTGGTTTATGCGTGGTTTTCTTATTGACGTTATTTGGTAATCTCATGTTTTTTGTAAGTTTACATCACATGCTCTGTTATGTTTAATTTTTTAAGGTTTCTAAAGACAAAACTATTGTATTGACTCTGCATCATATCGCTGTTCTTTTAGGTGTTGATATAATACTGCTAGTCTTTACAGAATACTGTTGTTGTTCCATTATAGAGCCTTTGTGTTGTGCACTTGTTCATTAACATTACAGAATTCATCTTGGAAGTTATGTTCTTTGCGATTGTTGGATTTATAAACAATGTTGTTCTATTTTGAAATGCATTCGTACTCTTTCTAACTAAGATTGATAACTAGATCAGATTACTATTAAGGTGTGCCGTGTGTATATATGGTTTTCAAGCGTTGTTCTATAATTCATCATTAATCAGTGCTGTTCCATTTTGGTGTGTTGTTCAATCCGTCCTTAAGAGTGAATGATTGCCATTTGATTTCCGTAGGATATGATTGACGGCATTTGATTTTGTAGACTAAGGCGTTGATGTTTCTTAAACTTAATTTCCATTACAGTTCCCAATTTGCTGTTCCATTTCTTAGTTGCTGTTCCATTTCTTAGTTGCTGTTCCATTTCATATTTGTTGTTCCATTTTCTGTTATTTGCGTTATTGATTTCTTTGGTGTGCAAAACGATCTGAAATTGTAGTGGGCATTGGCATTTGTTGTCTTGTCCCTAGATTGATGATATGTTCCTTGATTACTTTTGATTAAATCAGTTTCCAAAGGGATGAGTTATTGTTACTGGGCCCTTGACTGATACATTGCTTATTTTTCTGAATGAATGATTTAGGCTTCAAGGTATTTTCCTGTAAGTAGATTTTCTCTCAAGCATTCATTTACTTTTGGATTTTGAGCACTGTACTACATCTTTCATAACATTACTCTTGAGAAAATAGCTGCCTCAGACTGAGTACACTCTTGGAATAAAAATTCATCCCTGGTTTGACAATTAATGTGAAGGTAATTAGGAGTTAAAAATACACCTTTTTATCGCTCAACATTTTGGTGCCGTTGCCGGGGAGAGTGTAGCCATTTTTAAAGAGTAGTGTGCATCTGATGAGTGCCTGTTAGGAAAGAATTGGGTATTAAAAATGGAAGGTAAGAACCTGCGTATAGGAGCATGTAAAACCCCTGCTCCCCCGCCCGCTTTCCAACGGAACTGTTAAAGAACTTAGGGTAAATGTTTGAATTTTTGTGTGAATGACTTAAAAAAAAAATAGAAATTTTGAAAAACAAATCTCATGATTTCACTCAATTGGTGATGTAAGCACCACCCATTGCACTAACCAATTGGCAGGAACATTTGAAGAAGGAGCCTCGAATAAACACATGAAGAACATCTTCTACTATGGTAATAAATGGCTCACATTTCTACTTTTGAATTTCCTATCAAATATCTAGGAGGAGTGACACAAATGCACATAATTCCCCATCTTTACCAAATTTTCATGGTTTAGCAAATGAAGATCCAGATACATTTTTATTTGAGTTCGAAATACTTTGTAGAGGATATGATTATTGTACTAATGATCAAATATTGAAAGTGTTTCCTCTTACTCTAAAAGGAGCAGCTCTCTGATGGTTCATTAGCCTAGGTGGAAATTGCATCCAATCATGGGAGGACATGAAGAACATATTCTTGAAGAAGTACCAAGACTATTGCAAATCCAATAAAGATATTTTCGGTATGATACAAGGGGAAGATGAAAGTTTGGAGGACTATGTAGATCGATTTCAATACAACCTTCAAAAATCAAAATATAAGCATTTGGAGAAAGAGATCTTAAAAACACTCCTTCTTAAAGAAATCAAAGATGAATTTTTAGAGCTCTTAAATCTGATAGGAAAAGGTGATGTTTTTTAGTTATCATATGATGATGTTTGTGAGTTGTGCATAAGGTATTCAAGAGGAATCTTCAAGGCTGGTAAGAATTATAGAGATGTTTGTTCCTTCTTTTCTAAATCTGCTACAAGAATAGGAGACATAAGAGCTAAAATCAATATTTTATTTGAAAATTTTAAAGTTGATTTTATTAGCTCTCTAAGTTCAAAATTGAATTCTTTGCAAGTTCAAAAAAATCAAGAATTGGATGAAGTGTTTTACCCTCATGACCGAAAGGAGCATCTCATAGATACTCACTCTTCCTTATCTAGGATGGAAGTAGAATATCAGAGAGATGAGGAAGCTGCAACAAGGTCAAAACCATGGAAATCATGGCCTACATGTATCATTCAAAACACTTATTATCCATTTTCTTACTTGCATAATCCATTATGGAATATTAATGTGTTAGGGCAGCCATGTCAATTTCAAAATAACCACCAATCTTATCTACAAGTTTGGCATGGTTCACCTTATGATTGCATGACTACTCTCCCTCATCTTGTAGCACAAGCACATTATCCATATTCTCCACCAGCTCTTCCACAACATCCTGCTTGCATATCAAATTTATCCACTCAACCCAATCAACCACATCATCAAAATGCTTCATTTCATACACAATTTTCTGCTCAACTAATTCCACACCCTCACCATAATAAACCAGTACAACATGCTTACAATGTTGAACTGCCAAATTTACTCACCCTTCCCACCCATTCTATCTCACATGCGCCATTAGAGAAAACTTACAATGAGATTCGGAATGTTTCAAATTCAAAAATTGTAGAAGCTATTGAAGAAATGAGGTGTCTTATAGTATGTATCAACAAGCTATTTTAAAAGCTCAAGAGCTTCATGATCTGATGAATATGAGAAATCAAGAATGTAACGGATACATTTAAGATTGGTTTCACTCCATCATTTGTTTGCAACATCACTCTATGCTTCAACAATTTTTGATACCATTTTTTCAAGGGAAGTTGGCTTCTCATACCCTGATTTTCATTAATATGCATTTTTCAAATTTGGGTATGTGTATACGTGAAGCCTTATTTCGAAAATGGATCCACTGGAAGTACTCATATACGTAGTCATATTCATTTTTCAAATCAAAATAGGTTAGTGTAGAAAATAAAAAAAGGGAATAAATAATGCATTTGTTTTTTTATGTAAAACTAGTTGTTTTTTGTTGCAACATGCTATGCAAATCAACATTGGTGATAATTTTTTAATTCATTTGTGTATGTAGATGAATTATAATGGAAATAATAGTTCTACAAACACTCATATTCATTTTTATTATTAGTGTGAATAAATGCTTCAATATTATATTTTTTTGGCTTGTGGGCTTGATGGAACTTCTGCAAAAACAGTCGGGACAGACATGTTTTGAGGGACCAAAAGTGAATATTTTTAAAACCTGTTTCTATCCTAAGTATCCCTTGATGTCTACTTTCGAAATCAATTTGAATCACTCAATTTTGATTTGAAACGAAAAAGTTAGAAACAAAACATTGACAGAGTGTCTAGTGGGCAGCTCAGAAACAGAGTTGGGACAGTCAGTTTTTGGAGGCCTAAATGTTTGCATTTTTAAAACCTGTTACTATGGTAGATTTCCCTATGAATATAGTTTACAATTCAATTGGAATCACTTATTTTTGATATCGTATGAGGAAGTTATGATCAAAATACTGACTATGTATCGTAAATCAACACCCTTAAAACTATGTCTTTCCGGTTGTTCCTTACAGTATTTCACCTATCAATTATTCTTGTATTCAAAACCTGTTTCTATTGGAGATAAATAAATGAATCTAATTTCATTTCCAATTTTAATCATTTTAATCCGACATCAAAAGAAAAATCTATGCTTAAAACGTTAACTATTGGTCTGAGCTGGGTAATTGAAAATGACACTGTTATGCAGGTTTTTCTAACTAAAATTGACATATCATATCACTGAATTTATAAAAACTGTTGATATTGGAGATAAAACTTTGAATTAGCTCTCATTTGGCTTTGGAATCACTCAATTTGGATGAAAAACAAAGAAGTTGTGATTAAAACACTGCTGGTTAGTATGGCTGACCATTGCTCTCCCGTAGGTGACAAATAAATTTTACTTTGTTATTCTCTCAATGGATTTGTTATACAGAGTAACTACTTGTTGTTTTTTTTTCATAAAGGATTAGGGGATCTCGATCACCTCTCTTTCTCCATGATTTAATGTTTTATTGCAGGTAGACACTCGTTTTTTTGCAAGTCCTAGGAGAAAAAGAAGGTCAATTTATGGACAAGTGATTCTTGAAAGTAATTTTAATGAAACAAAGGAATTTCATCCAAGTCATTACCCAACGGATTCATAATAGAAGAAATGAAGAATTGATTTCCATTTGAAGATTCATGTCTTGTCACTGCTGCCAAAACATTTTTCAAAAAGATCATTTTTTTACATAATATCATCGCTGTTGTAACTTAATTTACATATTGTTTTTAAATAAAAAGTTGTTTCTTTTTTTATTTCTCTTATATTTTGTGTTTCAGGTATTGCTTCATTCAAACTGTAACCCATCCTCAGCATCAATACAATGAACAGCTAATTCATTCTTTGGTGCTTGCATTTTATGCTTGTGCATTTTGCTGTTTTTTTTCTGAAGGAACAACATTTGTGTGCACTTTTGTTGTTTCTGTTGTTCCTTTCCTAAAGGGACAACATTTTCATTTTGTTGTTTTTTTTCAAAATAAAAGCACCTTTTGTGTCAGTCATTCCTTTTTCACATTCATTTTGTTGTTCCTTTTTCACGGTTCATTTTGCTGTTCCTTTTCCAAAGGAACACCACTTTTGATTTTTGTTGTTCTTTTTCCAAAGGAACGACACTTGCGTTTTTGCTGTTCCTTTTCCAAAGGAACGACACTTTTGATTTTTGTTGTTCCTTTTCGAAAGGAACGACACTTTTGATTTTTGTTGTTCCTTTTCCAAAGGAACGGCACTTGCCTTTTTTTGTTGTTCCTTTTCCAAAGGAGCAACACTTTTGATTTTTGCTGTTCCTTTTCCAAAGGAACAACACTTGCATTTTTGTTATTCCTTTTCCAAAGGAACAACACTTTTGATTTTCTCTGTTCCTTTTCCAAAGAAACGACACTTGCGTTTTTGTTGTTCCTTTTCTAAAGGAATGACACTTTTAGTTTCTGTTGTTCCTTTTTCCAAAGGAACGACATTTGTGTTTTCACACTTTTTCATGTGTATTTTTGCTTTTTGTGTGTATTTCCTTTGTTGTTCTCTACAAAGAACAACAGTTTTTTTTAGTATTTTTGTTGTTCCTTCAAATGAGCAACATTTTGGGAGTATTTTCGAGAGAAACCCTTCCTTCCTCTTATGGGACTATTCCTAGTTCATCTCAACCACATTTTACTGATTCCCTTTCATGGCATGAAGTACACTATTTTTATGAGGACAAGAATTATGGATTCTTTTGAAGCAAGTTAATATCATTCACGTTATGATCTTTAACAGGACAACTCCTTGATGATAGCTTATTTTCAAAAGGGACATAATTATTTATATACTACTTTACTGCATTGTTTTCTGTTGAACATGATGTTGATTGATCACCTTAATACCATGCTGGTTCCACCCTTCCTGGTTATAATCTTCTCTGTCTGTAATAAATAAGATTATGGGTATATTTTTTTCTATTGACATGTTCAACTTCTTCCACCATCCCTACCCTTAAGGAGTATTGAGCCTCCCTCTTTTTATCATAAGAATGTGTAATAACAACAAAATTTTGTTTGCAGATGGAGGATAGAGCGTCTCATTACGAGCCAGCCTACCATGTTCATAAGGCTGTAACAAAGTGACATTCCCATTATGGCCACCACACCAGGGTTATGGTCCACTGGATAGCAAAATTATCCTTGGAACAGGAGGTCTCATCAAGAGCCGGCCTAATCACTTTTGCTACATCCCAGTGAATGGCAGTGTGGTTATCTAGTTACCATGCCAGCACACTGGTCTCTTCTGTAAGAACAACACTGAATCTCTCTAGTTATAAATTGAAGATTCTGGCTCAATATGGGTTAAAAGGCAACCCTGTCGAGGCTATGGACACCTACTGGCAGCAGAGGCTCTACTTATGGTATTGAAGTTATATCTTATCGTCAATTATTACTATAATACCTTTTTCTTATTTATTTTTTTATCAGAGAAGTTATTTCCTTAATTGGCTTTTCCCTGTTTTGAACCTTTATGCATGAGAAATTGTTTAATGATCAATCGCATCATTTTCAGTTAGAATACCATAATTAAAGCATCGTTTTGGCATATTTTTGTTCTTTTTCTCTTTTTTTCATAACTTATCATCAATCCAAAGTGTCCTATCTTTTATTCATAACTATCTTTATACACTCTGCTCTCATTATAACCATAACTCTCGCCGTCCTATCATTGATTTATGTACTCTACTGCTGTATTGTTCATTCCCTTGCCTTGTCATCAGCATAACACCTTTCATATGCTTTATGGTCATGGAATCCCTTTTCCAATTGGAGGGGGGAATGTATGCATTAGGGATAGCATGCGATATGATTATTGCACTCTGCCATAACTTGTTGATTGTATGAAACATTAATATTGTAGGTATACAAAAGTTTTTCTGATTGAAATTTTTGCATGCATCTTAATCTATTACTATTCAAAACTAACACTATGGATTCAAGAACATTGTATGCAAAATAGTGATTTCTTTACAGGAAAACAACAAGTATGGGGAACTCTATTCGCAGCATGACCACACTATTGCACCTAATAGAAGAGGCTCGAGCAACTTGCGAATGTGAACAATTCTTCAGACATTATGTGCTTACCTGGATTCCACCTTTTGCATCACTTTCAGCACCAATTTTGCCTCCATCAGCTTCAACAAATGCAAGTCCATATATGTCATTCCACATTTTTCTTTTTGGAGGTAAAACTTGAGGTAAAATAACATAATTTTCTGATTTATTACAAATTTAGGAGAATTTAATGAAATCAATTTTGAGCATTATTTATCATCCTCCATTCCACATCTTTACCACTTCCCATTTGTCAGCAGCATATTATCTTTCAGTTTGGGAGAGTGTTTCTTTCATTCATTTCTTTCTTATGACTATTTCATTTATATTCTTTATCATCCATTCCTATTCTTATTCATTCTCAACACCTCTCTTATTCCATGATTGTTTTACACCAAGCATAGAATTCAACAGCTGGTAACAACCACCTCTATTTGTTTTCTAGCATTGCATGAGGGCATGCTAATTCTTCAGAGAGGGGAAGGAATTGCTACGCATGATGGATGTTTTCTACTTTCTTTCTCATTTAAGGCATACAATTACAGTGCAGAAATTGATTTCCATAATACTTTTAAAAACTATGAATTCAATGTAGGAATTTATAGGGTAAGTTCCTCAGACAGAACACCAAAAGGACATCGCTCACAAACAGATCACAGATCAATACACCAGTATTTTGACGTGGTTAAAACCCTCAGAGAGGGAAACAGTCCAC
>APFE031626007.1:57205-87873 GCA_000404065.3 Pinus taeda | reverse complement strand
CATATCGTGACCGTCGGATTGTAAATTACAAATGTACATGTTAAAGAAACACACTTTACCTAACTCTATACTAGACCAAGTTATACTTAACTATTCCTACGTGTCGGAATATCCTAAAATTCAAATCTTGTGATTTCTGGAAAACACAGACATATTATTAAAATACACATACCGAGATAATTTCAAGTTAAATTGGTTCATAAAATTTTGGAAATCATGCACTCTCAACTATAACCATTTTGTTTATATCTCATGATCCGTGCATCAAAATGATCTGATTTTTGGATCATAGAAACATTAATATATTTCAACAGAAACAAGTTCATAGTTTTTGGAAAAATGGTTAATGAAGGTTGTTGTCACTTATATCATATTTTGCTGCAACTTCATTGTTATGCCTTCATCAAGATTGCTAAAATTGAATATTCATTAAGTGAGGAAGAATTCATTTGTTCTATGCGCTGAGATGAACAATTTTTTTTTACTTAGTTAACACATAGGTTTTGTCTTTGGGTTGCATGAGGACATGCAACATATTTATTTTTTGTTGCATGAGGACATGCAATATATTCGGTGTAGGGGTGTGTTGGGCCATGAATACGACCACTTTTTTAACACTTATTTCATCCATTTTTACTTTTCTTTATCATGTTATTAATCATGGTTTATCATATAATTCTATTTTATAATGATTTATGCTCTTATGAATGAATATTATTTATTCTCCTTTATTCTAATAAATTGATGATTATGAATGATTTTATCAATGATAGTTTCAATAAATTAGTTGTAACATTATTTACCATTTTTAACCTCCAAGATAATTTATAGATTGAAGATTTGACCATTAAATGTGCCAACTCAGAAATTCGCTGGAATAAGAAGTGATAGTTTTGCGGTTGAGATTGTGAGCACATGAAGAAGAATTTGGAAAATATGGAACATGGGTTGTCCAGAACGGACCCAATTAACTTTAAAAGAAAATGGTTTGCCCAAATTCGGCTTGTACTAAGAGAAACGCAGGGTTCTTTGAACACAATTTTCTTAGATTTGTTGTTGTGGTCATCCTCCAAATCTTAGCTGCAAAGCCAAATTCGTCTTGCTCTTGTTGAGAGATCGATGGAAATATATCTTCATGTTGATCAATTGGTTGGAAAAAATCCAATTTTGTAATAGAATCGTGTTGTATTGTAACTTCTCTCTGATCTCTCTATTTAAATGAAAACAGAGATTAGAGATGGAGATGGTTAAGAGAATGGAGAATTGAGGATTTAGAATTAAGAATTCATGATAGGATAGGAGGAAGAGAGGAATGTTTCATGTTGTAATTCTCAGAGCTTTAGCTATTGTAATGATTTCACCATTTAATGATTAATACATGATTTGGGAGTTGTTGTTCATTGTTTTCATCTGAAGTAACCCAGCAACATCCACTGGCGGTGAAGGGCCCAGCCTCTGGTGGAGTACGCTGCTACTGTATATTATCTTCTTTGGTTTATGCGTGGTTTTCTTATCGACGTTATTTGGTAATCTCATGTGTTTTGTAAGTTTACATCACATGCTCTGTTATGTTTAATTTATTAAGGTTTCTAAAGACAGAACTATTGTATTGACTCTGCATCATATCACTGTTCTTTAGGTGTTGATATAATACTGCTAGTCTTTATAGAATATTGTTACTGTTCCATTACAGAGCCTTTGTGTTGTGCACTTGTTCATTAAAATTACGGAATTCATCTTGGAAGTTATGTTCTTTGCGATTGTTGGATTTATAAACAATGTTGTTCTATTTTGAAATACATTCGTATTCTTTCTAACTAAGATTGATAACTGGATCAGATTACTATTAAGGTGTGCCATGTGTATATATGGTTTTCAAGCATTGTTCTATAATTCATCATTAATCAATGCTGTTCCATTTTGGTGTGTTGTTCAATCTGTCCTTAAGAGTGAAGGATTGCCATTTGATTTCTGTAGGATATGATTGACTGCATTTGATTTTGTAGACTAAGGCGTTGATGTTTCTTAAACTTAATTTCCATTACAGTTCCCGATTTGCTGTTCCATTTCTTATTTGTTGTTCCATTTCATATTTGCTGTTCCATTTTCTTTTATTTGCGTTATTGATTGCTTTGGTGTGCAGAATGACCTGAAACTGTAGTGGGCATTGGCATTTGCTGTCTAGTCCCCAGATTGATGATCTGTTCCTTGATTACTTTTGGTCACATCAGTTTCCAAAGGGATGAGTTATTTTTCTTGGATCCTTGACTGATACATTGCTTATTTTTCTGAATGAATGATTTAGGCTTCAAGGTATTTTGCTGTAAGTAGATTTTCTTTCAAGCATTCATTTACTTTTGGATTTTGAGCACTGTACTACATCTTTCATAACATTACTCTTGAGAAAATAGCTGCCTCAGACTGAGTACACTCTTGGAATAAAAAGTCGTCCCTGGGTTGACAATTAATGTGAAGGTAATTAGGAGTTAAAAAGACACCCTTTTATCGCTCAACAACATGCAGACTCATTGTCACAAGACACAACTCATAACCTCACGTCGGGTCTAGAAATCCAACCGTCATGGGAAACAGATGTACACCGGTGATGGAGTTGCGATGAGACCGTTATGAACATGGGAACGTCGCATATATTAAGGTTTTAATAATGACGAGGTAGAAACTTAAGGAATAAGGGTCATTTGTAGCAACATAGAGCATTTGCTTAATCTTCTTAGATCAGTGGGAAGATATGAACATGTTGATTTGACACATGACATAGTAGAAGGACAAAGTGAGGACTAACAAGTTACTGTGTAACAGATGCCCCCTAAAGCATGAAGCCCGAGAGAGTGGGAGGGGTGAAATGCTTTACAAAACTATCTGAACTGGAACAACCTTGAAGATCTTGCAAGTGAAAGTACAACTAATATCTGTGATAGTTAAATACATATAGTCTAATCATGGGTGCAACCATCCATAGGACATATAAAACTTGGTCTGTGGTATGGACGCAGCCACCTAGTTGATAAGACCATAATAATGACAAAGGTATGGTCACAGCCATCCATGAATACTCAAGCATGGTCGCAGCCATCCATCAATGAGTCATATATGTAATCACGAACCAATCCACGCAACCCGAACATATGTAATCTTAGCTCGGGCTCTTGAAACCCAATTGATCATAGTACAAATTCTATCATGTGAATAGATGTGCTGAAGTTGAACATGACAGAAAGTCACTTAATTACCGACCAAAGATGTAAACCGTGAACAAGCGCGAGAGAAACCACCAATAATGTCAATGGTTCTCAAGGTACTGCCTAGTACAATCCACTGAGTGTCAAAAATGAGCTGAAGTCGAACACTTGTGGAATCACCCAATCGAAGACCAATGAGGAAAGTTTGTCGTTGAGCATGAGAACTTGCCATTGAGGCATGCAAACTCCAAGGTACTGAAAGGGATCTCTAGATCAATCTCCTGGATAATGAGCTAATGTTGACAGGATATGATCCATCGCAAGAGGGCCATAATGTTTCCCCCATCAATGATGCGAGATGAGGAACAAGTGGTAGATGGTGAAATAGAAGATCAGAGGAGGAGGTAAGGATGTAAACTGCAAAAAGATTATACTCTTGAACACAACGCCGACATGACTTTGGAAAGTGGTAGCATTTTGATACCAAGGGATTGAAGGCTTGATGGAAGCAACATGGATCACATGGAATGAGGCAAAATGACAACCCAAACCTGTGGAAGGACAAATGACAATGTATGGATATCCCAACCCGACAAGAAGCAAAAGTGTCGATGTTCAAGAGTGACTAGCTGCCATAGATAATCAATGATGATCTCCAAATTTTCCCCCACCATTACTGGCGAGTACCCCAATTATTTTTGAAAACAAGCTTGAAGGGGATAGCATATGCTTGTAATATAAGTTCGACCTTCAGTCGAATCCAACCTAGTAATAGTTTAACGAGCCCTAGGGAGGAGAAGCTCGAGTCTTGTCATGGTGACGAGTCCAATGTTGGTAGGTTTTAATGTGTTTGACATAGGTAAAACTCGGAGTCTTTTTCATGTTTGGAGAGTTTGAAAAAGACACAGAAAAGAAAACTATAGGGGGGTCCTTTTTCGTAGATTTGTGTCCCTCGAGCCCAAAAAAGTATAAAATAATACTCGAGAGAACCACTTGATCATTACGATCAAGGAGTACTTTTCGTAATTAGTGTCCTCAATCTGAAAGAGTAGAAAAGCGATCGAAGACACACCGTTTCGTAGCCAATATTGGACTTGAAACAACAAAAGTGCAGCAATATTTTTGTGTTTACACGGTCGGAAAAGAGCTCAAATTAGATCGCCTCTTATTTCGTTTGACGAGTCAAAGAGGGATAACTCGGCAATCTTTTCATCTTTTAAGTCGAAAAAGAGCTTAAAGAGGACTTTGCAGACAATACAGATCAAGTGTATATGGACTCGTAGTACAAGCCATCCATCATTATTCCTGCACAAAAACATCACACCATAAGATCTATTCGACATAAATAGATTATACATGTGGAAATAATAGGATAAATAAAACTAGCGTTAAGAAGATTTTCAACTTCTGCTTTGATAGTTGCAGCCTTTTGGGGGTGCACGGGGCATAGACGTTGTCGAACAGGTTTAGCACCCGGATACATAGATATTTCATGCACCACGATGCTAGGATCGATGTCGGGCATCTCTTCATACGACCAAGCAAAACATCTTGAAATTCTCGAAAAAGAGCAGTATAAAGTTGAATCTGCTCCAGAGTATAGGTTACTCCGACATGAATATGCTTGACAAACCCTGGATTAACAGAGATGTGCGTGATGTTCCCCATGTTACCTTCAGAGAAAACTTGATGGATCTGTATAGGTGTCTGAAGGAGTTGATAAGGGACACTAGGAGCAAACCGCTCAAGATAAGTAAGCATAGCCCCATGGGTAGGGATAAATGAGGAAAGATGGTGATGATCAAACTAGGGGGGTTCCTCAGAAGACATAATCTCAATAATTGCTTCATCAGAAGGAAAGGTTTCCTATAAGGGGTCCGAAGAAGCACCATCTCCAAGCCAAGGGGATTAGATGTATGAGTCGAGAGCCCTACTTGAAGTAGTAGGCTCAGAAAATGAAGCTGATGAAGAAAGAAGCTGATGCAGAAAATGAAGCTCAGAAGTAGTTGAGCTCGGTAGGACTCAATGTCATAACATCACCCCAAGATTCTATTTGATCAGCGGGAAGAAGAACCCACGGATCAGAACAAACCAAAATCATATTGATGGGATCAATGTTTAGAGGTGGGAGTGAGAAAACACCCATAAGGGTAGGATCTTTAAAACATCCAGCACCCACACTCTCATATGGAACAGAGGTATGCTCCATAAAAGGTACGTTGCCATCAGAAGAAGAAAAGGTGAAGAAGGACATCTAGTCTACCGTGACAATCTTCCCTTGATTAGGGAAACAAAGAACACGAAATAGAGATGAGGCCACGACTCACATGGCATAGGTCCATCTTCTTCCTAAGAGGAGGTTGTAAGTCAGATTGGCATCTACAACTTCGACCTCAACTTCGACCGTCCTCCCATCGAAAGCTTCCTAGGTATTAGGAGACTGGCTGAGGGTTGGAGAACCAATAGCCTTCCAACAAGAAATAGACATGATGCAAGTAGAAGCGCCTTCATCAATAACAGTAGGGTGAATAGTCTTAGAATTGATGATGACTTGAATGAGAAAGACTATTTGGTGAGGCAGTCTTGGTACATGATTTTCCAGATCAAAAGTGATCAATTCCAAGTCTGTTAGCCTCCTGCTGCAGCAGGTTACTCATCTTTCATGATTGACATTTTTACATGCCAAATATGTCATTCTTTGCATGCTGCAATGTTCCATATTTATTACAGAAGCCAAAGAAGGATGCCAGGGAAATGTGCCTGTTCAAGTGCCACTGTTGTGTTCCAATTTTGATGTACTAGTCCATTTTTGAAGAATTTTCGGTTAAAGGTAAATCCAAATAGTTTAATCTTGGTCTCCCTAGGTTTCAATTTCCTGTTTTAGAATATAGAGAATTAACATCTGTCCAAATAGCTTAATCTTGGCAGATTCTTAGATAGGTAGAGAAGCAAATGAGCCCAACTGTTTAATCTGGGCCCTTGGAAGAAATAAGTGTAGATGTAGATAGGAAGACAGAAAAAGGAAAAAATTGAAAAAAGCTAGGTCTACAAGTCTAAGTGCACCCAAACCAAAAATAAGAAAAAATGCTAGGTAAGTAGGCTGGGTAGGTAGTTTTGAGGTTGCAGAATGTTGATTTGTGATCAATTCCATATTTTCAAGTGTCATATTTGTTCAGGTCACAATTATCAGACAAGTTCCATTTGAAGGACTCAAGCGAGGCATGTCTAACTTCCCCCTTCTTCCTTATTCCCTAAATCACTCACTAACTTCCTCAAAGAGGTCAATATCTGCTTGATTTCTCTCTGTTTCATCATTTTCATATCAAATGCCTTGGTAAAGATTTGCTTTACTCAAGGAATGGTCATTCCCTTTATGGACCATCTTCCCCTAATAGCCTAAGATTCACATACTTAGCGCTTTCTTATCACTGGTCATATTAACCACTAACTTTACTGTATAGCTCCCTATCTATTTCCCCTTCCCCTACTAAAAACTATATTAATAACTCCCCTATATACTTATCCCCTCCCCCTGGTTGAAAAATAACCATAAGTTTTCCTTGGGAATTACTAAGTTTGCCTGAAACTTAATACGAACCCTCATGTTGTTTATAAAAACCCCTTCCAAATGCATTGGGACTCACTCCTATGCATAAAATCCCTCTTTCCGCCCCTTTCTCCTAAAAACCCTCATTCAAATATTTAACCCCGCACTCATTTAACCCTAAAAACCCACTTTTCCTAAAGTTCCCTACCCCCGCAGAATTAAAAATTGAAAAAATTTGGCACGCGGGCCCCCTCCTTATCCATCTGCCACCTCGTCTTATCTGCCAGCCATCCGATCGCCAAAGCCCGAGATCTACGGTGGGCGGGTCTTTCTGTGCCCTGACATGCTGAGGGATAGCACCTGGGAGATCGGTAGTTTTGCCGTCGTACTCCCGCCATGCGTTTCCCTCCCAGCTGTGGCGGATCCCCCCTTGCCAATACCGCCCAAGCGCAAAAGCGGTGAGCCCGAAACCAGAAACCGCCCTCCCCTTGCGCGACGTAAGCACCACGTCAACCGCAAAGTTGCCGCCAACTCACCCCTTCCTGCCTGTGCCTTGCTGACATCACCCTACCACCGTGTCCCTGCCACGTCATCACCCTACCGTACTACCACATCACCCTACTGACGTCATGCTGACGTCATCACCATACAAGGGGGTCCCACTGTTGACATCATGCTGACATCATCCGCTATACTGCTGAAGTCATGTTGAAGTCAGCAGCTGAAAAAATGCACAAGTGCAAAATTGAGGCTTTGGAAGCCCATAATGAAATGGGCAAAAATGGGGAATCTTTGTGGAATCTTTTGACTCCTCAGCCGGTTTTGTGCCGAAAAGGGCAGAAAAGGCCCGATTTTGCAGTTTTAAGCGTATCAGCAGAAAGAGAGAGGCCCAATTCAAGAATTAAAGAGTATCAGGGGAAATAAAGCCCAATTTAATGCCAAAGAGTATCAGTGTTGCGACGAAGTGTATCAGTGAAGATCTATCAGTGGCCTGAAGTAGATGAAGCATTAAAGAACCATCCAGCAAAGTCAAAGAAGCAATAAAGGCCATTTAAAGGCACTCAAATCACACTTACTGCACATCAAACTCACATAAGATCAGTAGACCAAAGCTCAAAGCACAGTTATTGCAGAAGCACTACACCAAGCCACAGAGGACACCACATTAACTCATTTTGATCCAGTTGCCTTTGGCGCAGCCCAAGGAATATTTACTTGCATTTAATTTCAGCACAAGTTAGGTTTAAAAGATTCTTTTTCCCGCAGACCTGTTTAGGTCGGCTGTAGTAAATATTTTTTGGATATTTTACCTATATATACCGCCCTAAACAATGTAATGAGGGTTGGTTGTTGTTATTGGAAGGTTAGTTGATTCACTCAAGTAAAGACTCGCACTGTATATTTGTTACTTTCTATAATCAAAGACTGCTTACAAGCTTGGAGAATGGATTGTTTACTGTGTTTAATGGTTGAAGAGTGATTGTGGAATTCTTGTGCTGTTACATGACTCAATAAGTGTTTCTTACCTCTGTTTTTCCATTCATACATCATTATCTAAACAACAGAAAGAAAGATTAGCTTAGGACTTGTTTAATTGCACTCTATGCTCAATTTCTGTTGTTTCTTTATGTTTTTCATCTTTTTTAGGCATAAATATGAATTCCACCTGGCTCATATTTGCCCTAATTCACCATGTATGATAGTTATCCCGGGATTCTTAACTGCCCTAGATAGAGCTCATTTTCCTTCCCTCTGTTAAGTTGATTGAGATATTCTTAATTGCCTCTCATTCATTACATTTCACTCCATCTCTTTAGCTTGAAGGTTGTTTCATGTGCAGCTATCTTGCTCCATATTCCTCTTGTGATCAAGAAAGCCTACCTGCAGTCCTACTCCTTGACTCCATGCCCAATGGTTTGAACTTATCATACTATGCATTGCCTCTTTACTTGAAAGCATCCTCCTTCCACTCAAACACCACCCAAACATAAACAAAACCCTTGAACCTAATAGGTAGCCTAAAATCATCATCAACAAAGCTAAATCATTAAGAGAGAGCCCTCTCTGATTGCAGGTGGGCTATAACTTGCAATCCAAAGATTGGTTTGTGGTTACCTCGGCCATATCCTTTCAGGAGCTTAGGGACAACCTGAGTGTTAACATAATGGTGACTCCGCTGGGGATCTCCTCAGATAATCTCACAAAACCAGTCCGAAGCTCCACAGAGGAAGAAACTGACCTTTAAAAGTTTTTGATTAAACTGTATTGTTAGAAAAATTCCCAAAAAACAAGCTAGAAGCTGGCTCCCAAAAAGCATTCGTGTCATACAAGATCAAATCCAGACCCAAATCCCCCAGCTGCTTTTGAAAATCCCAATATAATCCCTAAGATCCTTAGAAGACAGGAGCAACAAGAAGATTTTGCTGATACTAGTCCTGAAACAATTCAGCCTAGTAGTTTTTCAACCCCTGTCAAAGTTCTGTTCCGTTCAAACCCTACTTCCCCTTGTTCATCTTCCACCTCTCCAAACATTGTTTCCACACCTCCATTCACTATACATACCACCACTTATACTCCTATTATCCCACTTATCCCTGTTGTTCCACTTATCCCTGTTAATATGGCTAATAGATATGCACCTTTACAGCTGCCTGCAAACCTTGGGGCTATGCCTCAGGATTACCAGACTAAAATAACCTATTTTGATGGCACAAATGCCTGCACGGCCCTTCAGCACACAAAGAAAATGCAGGACTACTTTGAGAGTTATGAGATTGACGATGATAGTGTGAGAATGAATATTTTTGTCCAAATCTTGACAAGTGATGTCAGGACCTGGTTTAGAGTGCTCCCAGCCCATTCCATAGCAGACCCATAAGCCTTATATTAGTCATTTATCAATAGATGGGAGAAAAAGAAAGACCCCTTGCACATATTATCTGAGTATGACACTATCAAAGGAGGCCCTCAGGAAACTATTTTGGATTACTGTGCAAGGTTCAATAATGTTTATAATGCAATACCACAGAACTTAAGATCTCCACCTGATCTTTCTTTGTACAAATTCCCCGATGGTTTTGATGCTGAAATGGCTTATCAGCTAAGGGAAAGAGCCCCTCAAAGCCTTGTAGAAATGCAAAATGTCGCTGTTAGTGTGGAGGCAAACCTAATTGCCAAAAGAAACAGAGCTAGAACTGAGAGAAGAACTACCTTTAAGGAAGAACACTTAGCCTTAGACCAGAAGTTAGATGCTATTATCAGTGTCATGCATAGGCTATGAGACAGAGTAGAGAGTGTTGAAAGGAAATCATCATGGGAAGGACAACAGCCCAACACCATAAGGAACCCAAACTTCAGGAAAAATCAAACCACAAATGTTGGAAGGGCTAGTCTCGACCATGATATTAGGCCTCCTTTCCAAGAGAATTACGCAAAGGTATCCACTTCTAGTGAGCCCATGGAAGAGACTCACATGAACTTGATAGATTCAAAAAATGAGCAGCAAATATTTCTCACTCAAGAAGACCAAGACTACCCTAATGTAAAACAATTTCAGACCAAGTTGGGAGAGTCTTTTGATTTTAAACAAGGCTATGATTCTGCTGTATATGAGGTCCAGAAACAGTACAAGCTGAGAACAAGAACCATTGATATCCCTACACCTAGCAAAACAAAGGATAGCAAACAGCCCAACAAGATTAAAGGAAAGGTTTTCATAATAGAACCAGCTGATATACCTGTCCCAAGCCCACATCAAGTGACTGTAGAGGACATAACAGACATACAACCTCCTATTGATCAACCTCTGGCTCCTTCCTCGAAAGAAAATTTGAACAACTCTTCGAAAAGCCTTCCCAAAACAGAAATATCACATAGTGTCTTGCACCATAACGCAGACAGTCAAAAGGAAAACACAGAAAGTATTCTTGAAAAGGAGAAATCTGCTACTACTAACGCAAAGATTCCATTAGAAAAACCATTTAATTTAGAAGCAGAGATTGGAAAACTTAAGATATCCATCCCCCTTTCAGAACTTGCCAAACATGATGTGTATAGGCAACAAATTCAAAGGTCACTTCAACTACCAGAGGTCAGGGATGATGTAAATGTTTAGATGATACCCCTGAGCTACTGTTTGGTCCAGAAGTTAATGGAAAATCAACATATGGATCTGTCCCACCCTTTTATGTCAGTTTGCACATACATGAAAAAATCTTGCATAATGCTATGTTTGACTCAGGTGCCTCACACAATCTTATGCCCAAAGCTGTAATGGAAAAGCTAAACCTTGATGTCACTAGACCCTACAAAGCTATATACTCCTTTGACTCAAGTCAAGTCAAGTGCTTAGGCTTAATTAAAGGCCTTTGTGTGTCTTTAGTCCAATTTCCCAACAAGACAATCCTAATGGACGTAGTAGCTACTGACATTCCCACAAAATATGGCATGCTACTATCAAGATCATGGGGAGCAAAACTCCAAGGATCCCTCCAACTCGACCTCTCTTATGCCACTATTTCTGTCTCTGGGCAACCAAAGAGACTGTACAAAGAAACACTCATGAAATATTTGGTAAGTAGCAAGGAAAATCCCCAAAATTTTCCAATTTACTCAATCCATTCTGATATGGATTCATTTATTCTTTTTAATGATGACATCAATCCTCCAAATACTGACAAGCCTTTAGCTTTAGAGCTAGAGACATGCGTGAAATAAGAATCAATTGCCCATGCCCATGACATAGCCACAACAATCAGGGCAACTAGTAAACAAGAAGAACCTCCTCAAACAGAAACTCTAAATCTATCCATTCCTAAAATGACTGAAACTCTTGATACAAACCACAAGCAAGAAATCACATGGTATTTAGAGTTTGACGGATCTGTCAACAAGTTAGGAGCAGGGGCAGGTGTATGGATTCACAATACACATGAAAACCATGCAGAGGACCATGCCTACAAGCTAAATTTCAGATGTACCAACAACATGACAGAGTATGAAGCTCTCCTCTTAGGCCTAAAATTGCTCAAAGTTCTAGGAGCCAGAAAAGTGTCCATTCTAGGTGACTCCAATCTAATCATACAACAAATGAAAGGCAACTTTGTTACCAATGACAATAGAATGAGGGCCTATAGGACTGCTGCAACAAAAATAATTAATACCTTCACTGAATCCGAGCTTGCTAAGATTTCAAGAAACCATAACATACATGCACAAAGACTAGCCACTTTTGGTAGCACATGCAAGCTTCCCTTTGAGCCAAATCACCATTTCACTGCTGAGATAAAACATAGGCCCGTTGTTCCTAACAATATTAGAGATTGGCAAGTATTCGAAAATGATGCCCAGATTAACAGTTTCCTCACCCTTGAGGGTGAGTTTTCAAATTCAAAAATTGACATGGAGGTCGTGAATGATTCCCAACAACAAACAAATGAAAATCAACATGCTATAACAACTGCAACAACAAAACAAATCCTCAACCCAACTGTTTTTGACAATGCAAACATAGAACAGCTGAAACAAATGCATTTAGAGGAAACAGCCAAAGCAGAGGCTGAGTTCATTGATCTAAAGAACAATTTTTTTCCTGCTGGCCTTACTCCATTAGAAGACATGTTTGATGATAATGATGTGCCCAAAAAGCCAAAAATGGAGCCTTTAAATGATGCTATAGAAGAACATAACATAGGGACAGCAGAAAAGCCCAAAATGATTAAATTGTCCAAAAATCTGCCCCCTGATAAAAAACCAAAGTATGTGGATTTGTTCAAAGAGTTCCAAGATGTATTTTGCTTGGAGTTATGAGGACTTGAAGTCCTATGACACCTCAGTGATTCAACATACCATTCCCTTAAAACCAAATCAAAAACCATTCAAGCAGAAACTTAGAAGAATAAACCCTATGCTTCTTCCCCTCATTGAGAAGGAAGTAAGGAGAATGTTTGAAGCAGGTATGATAGCACCCATCAAATTTTCTGAATGGGTATCCAATCTAGTTCCCACAAGGAAAAAATCAGGGGAGATCAGACTGTGTGTAGACCTAAGAAATTTAAACCAGGTCTCCTTAAAAGACCACTACCCTTTGCCCAAAATGGACCACATCCTACAAAGAGTAGTGGATTCCTCTAGAATTTCTTTACTAGATGGATTTTCAGGTTTCAATCAAATACTTGTTCACCCAGATGACCAAGACAAGATAGCCTTTACCACACCGTGGGGACGTTTAAGTATGTTAAAATGCCTTTCGGTCTAAAGAACGTCGGTGCCACCTTTCAAAGGGAAATGGATATTGCATTTGCCAAGGAAATCCATGAATTCCTTGTTGTCTATCTTGATGACTTAACCCCTTTCTCCAAATCTGATCAAGAGCACCTCAAACACTTAAGGAAAAAGTTCATGACATGTAGCAAATATGGCATTTCCTTGAACCCCAAGAAGTCCTTGTTTGGCCTTGAGGAGGGTAAGTTGCTAGGCCACATCATCTCAAAGGACGGTATCGGAATTGATCCGGAAACAATCCAAGCCATCCTTCAAATTCCTTACCCAAGAAACATAAAAGAGTTGCAAGCATTCCTTGGAAAGATCAATTTCCTAAGGAGATTTATCCCAAATTTAGCTGAACTGATAAGATTGTTAAGCAACATGTTAAAAAAGGATGTCAAGGTAAGATGGTCTCTTGAAACCAAGCAGGCTTTTGAGAGTATCAAGGCTTCCTTGACTCAAACGCCCATACTCACAAGTCCACAATTTGACAAGGATTTTATCATCTTTTCCTTTGCTTCAGAGCACACGATAGCTGTTTTCCTTCTGCAAAAGGATGATCAAGGAAATGAAAAGCCTATTGCATTTTTCAGCCAAGCCATAAGAGATGCACCCTTGAAATACCAAATCATGGAAAAACAGGCCTATGCCCTTGTCAAAGCCATCAAAGACTTCAGAGTTTATATTTTGTATCCACATGTGATTGCCTATGTCCCAAACTCTGTTGTAAAAGACATATTAACTCAAGAGAGACTAGAAGGCAAGAGAGGCAAATGGATTGCCAGTATTCTTGAATATGATATTGAGATAAAACCCACAAAGCTGATAAAGGGACAAGGTTTAGCCAAGCTAATGTCCGAAACAAATTTTCAGGCCTTAGACATCAACCAGCTGGACAATGAACAGGAGCTGGCGACTCCACAAATTAGTGAAACCTTTTTACAATCCCCATGGTATGCCGATATTTGCTATGTATTGTTAAACCTGTGTGCTCCCCCAGGATTGTCCAGAACCAAAAAGAGATTTTTAAAAATGAAAGCATCAAAGTTTTGTGTCATAGATGGTGCCCTGTTTTGGAAAAATCATGAAGGAATACTGCTAAATTGTTTAACCATAAATGAAACCAACAACATCATGAAAGAGTTACATGCAGGGGACTGTGGAGGGCATCTATATTGGAAGTCCACTGCTGACAAGATTTTAAGGGCAGGTTATTATTGGCCCTCTCTATTTACAGATGTCAGAAAGTTTGTTGTTTCATGTCACAAATGCGAAATCTTTGAAGGAAAAAGAAAATTTCTCCCTTTGCCCCTTAACCCTATCTCAACCGAATAACCTTTTCAACAATGGGGTCTTGACTTCATAGGTGAAATCCATCCCTCTTCATCAGGCCAGCACAAGTGGATTTTAACAGCCACCAACTATTTCACCAAGTGGATTGAAGCCATCCCATGTAGGCAAGCCGATGAATCCACTATTATCAGATTCCTTGAGGACAATATCCTTTCTAGATTTGGCTGCCCTGACAAAATCATCACTGATAATGCTGTTGCCTTCAAATCCAGAAAAATAATCAACTTCTACCATAAGTACCACATTACCTTGGGTCACTCTTCAGCCTACTACTCTCAAGGTAATGGCTTGGCCGAATCATCCAACAAAAGCCTCATAAATATCATAAAGAAAGTGCTAGAAGAGAAAAAAAAGAACTGGCATAGGAAGCTCACAAATGCCCTCTGGGCGGACAGACTTTCAAGCAAGAAATCCATTGGAATGAGGCCGTATGAGTTAGTATATGGCATGGAAGCCAGATTTTCTTCATATTTGGGCATTCCTACTATCAAACTGTTACAGGAGATTCAAGATGAACCAAATGACATTCAAAGAAGAGTTAATCAGACCATTCATCTTTAGAAAACTAGAGAGAAAGTGTATGACAGAGCTCAAATTTTGCAAGAAAATCTCAAAAAGATGTTTGATAAAAGAGCCAAGGCTGAGGATTTCTGTGTGGACAGCAAAGTTCTAAAGTGGGATTCATGAAGAGAAGACAAGGGAAAACATGCAAAGTTTGATTTTCTTTGGAAAGGTCCATTCATCATCAGCGTTGTGCAAGGCAATAATACATATTTCCTCAAATCTGAAGATGGCAGCACAGCTGAAGAGGGCCATGTAAATGGCCGAATGTTAAAACATTATCATGATCCCTTTTGTTGAAGATCTCCCAGCAAGATCATGTTTTTACATAAATGATTTTATATATCAGCATTTTATTTTATTTTGTATATAAAAGTCCAGGCAACAGAGCACGCAGAAGAAAGCAGGCGGTGCTACATAGGTCACAGACATTTCAGTTGAGGGAAAGTGTTGTTCTTATTTCCACAGTTTCAATTATCCGACAGTGAGCACTAAAAAATTTCAATTTACAGCAACAATAGAAGATCCAGGCAGTCTGACCTGCTATTCTTGACTTTTCACAAGGAAAAGCCATCCCCAAGTGGAGCCACTGTTAGCCTCTTGCTGCAATAGGTTACTCATCTTTCATGATTGACATTTTTACATGCCAAATATGTCATTTTTTGCATGCTGCAATGTTCCATATTTATTACAGAAGCCAAAGAAGGATGCCAGGGAAATGTGCCAATTCAAGTGCCACTGCTGTGTTCCAATTTTGATGTACTAGTCCATTTTGGAAGAATTTTCGGTTAAAGGGAAATCCAAATAGTTTAATCTTGGTCTCCCTAGGTTTCAATTTCCTGTTTTAGAATATAGAGAATCAACATCTGTCCAAACAGCTTAATCTTGGCAGATTCTTAGATAGGTAGAGAAGTAAAGGAGCCCAACTGTTTAATCTGGGCCCTTGGAAGAAATAAGTGTAGATGTAGATAGGAAGACATAAAAAGGAAAAAATTGAAAAAAGCTGGGTCGGCAAGTCTAAGTGCACCCAAACCAAAAAGAAGAAAAAATGCTAGGTAAGTAGGCTGGGTAGGTAGTTTTCAGGTTGCAGAATGTTGATTTGTGATCAATTCCATATTTTCAAGTGTCATATCTGTTCAGGTCACAATTATCAGACAAGTTTCATTTGAAGGACTCAAGCAAGGCATATCTAACTTCCCCCTTCTTCCTTATTCCCTAAATCACTCACTAACTTCCTCAAAGAGGTCAAGATTTGCTTGATATCTCTTAGTTTCATCATTTGCATATCAAATGCCTTGGTAAAGATTTTCTTTACTCAAGGAATGGTCACTCCCTTTATGGACCATCTTCCCCTAATAGCCTATGGTTCACATACTTAGTGCTTTCTTATCACTGGTCATATTAACTACTAACTTTAGTGTATAGCTCCCTATCTATTTCCCCTTCCCCTACTAAAAACTATATTAATAACTCCCCTATATACTTATCCCCTCCCCTAGTTGAAAAACAACCATAAGTTTTCCTTGGGAATTACTAAGTTTTCCTGAAACTTAATAAGAACCCTCATGTTGTTTATAAAAACCCCTTCCAAATGCATTGGGACTCACTCCTATGCATAAAATCCCTCTTTCCGCCCCTTTCTCCTAAAAACTCTCATTCAAATATTTAACCCCGCGCTCATTTAACCTCAAAAACGCACTTTTCCTAAAGTTCCCTACCCTCGCCGAATTAAAAATTGAAAAAATTTGGCGTGCGGGCCCCCTCCTTATCCATCCGCCACCTCGTCTTATCTGCCAATCGTCTGATCGCCAGAGCCTGAGATCTGCGGTGGACGGGTCTTTCTGTGCCCCGACATGCCGAAGGATAGCACCCGGGAGATCGGCAGTTTTGCCGTCGTACTCCTGCCACGCGTCGCCCTCCCAGCTGTGGCGGAGTCCCCCCTACCAATACTACCCAGGCGCAAAAGCGGTGTGCCCGAAACCAGAAACTGCCCTCCCCTCACGTGACGTAAGCACCACGTCACCCGCCAAGTTGCCGCCAACTCACCCCTTCCTGCCTGCGCCTTGCTGACATCACCCTGCCACCATGTCCCTACCACATCATCACCATACTGTACTGCCACGTCACCTTGCTGACATCATGCTGACATCATCACTATACAAGGGGGTCCAACTGCTGACATCATGCTGACGTCAGCAGCTGAAAAAACGCGCAAGTGCAAAATTGAGGCTTCGGAAGCCCAAAATAAAATTCTGAGGCAGTTTTTGATGCGCGATTAGCGCTCGCTACAGGAAATGGTCCAAAATGGAGAATCTTTGGGGAATATTTTTACTCCTCAGCCGTTTTTGCGCCGAAAAGGGCAGAAAAGGCCCGATTTTGCAATTTTAAGCGTACCAGCAAAAAGAGAGAGGCCCGATTCAGGAATTAAAGAGTATCAGGGGAAATAAAGCCCAATTTAATGCCAAAGAGTATCATTGTTGCGACGAAGTGTATCAGTGAAGATCTATCAGGAGCCCAAAGCAGATGAAGCATTAAAGAACCATCCAGCAAAGTCAAAGAAGCAGTAAAGGCCATTTAAAGGCACTCAAATCACACTTACTGAACATCAAACTCACATAAGATCAGTAGACCAAAGCTCAAAGCACAGTTATTGCAGAAGCACTGCACCAAGCCACAGAGGACACCACATTAACTCATTTTGATCCAGCTACCTTTGGCGCAGCCCAAGGAATATTTACTTGCATTTAATTTCAACACAAGTTAGGTTTAAAAGATGCTTTTTCCCGCAGACCTGTTTAGGTCAGTTGTAATAAATATTTTCTGGATATTTTACCTATATATACCACCCTGAACAACATAATGAGGGTTGGTTGTTGTTATTGGATGGTTAGTTGATTCACTCAAGCAAAGACTCACACTGTATATTTGATACTTTCTATAATCAAAGACTGCTTACGAGCTTGGAGAATGGATTGTTTACTGTGTTTAATGGTTGAAGAGTGACTGTGGAATTCTTGTGCTGTTACATGACTCAATAAGTGTTTCTTACCTCTGTTTTTCCATTCATACATAATTATCTAAATAGCAGAAAGAAAGATTAGCTTAGAACTTTTTTAATTGCACTCTATGCTCAATTTCTGTTGTTTCTTTATGTTTTTCATCTGTTTTAGGCATAAATATGAATTCCATCTGGCTCATATTTCCCCTAATTCACCATGTATGACAGTTATCCAGGGATTCTTAACTGCCCCTAAATAGAGCTCATTTTCCTTCCCTCTGTTAAGTTGATTGAGAGATTCTTAATTGCCTCTCATTCCTTACATTTCACTCCATCTCTTTAGCTTGAAGGTTGTTTCATGTGCAGCTACCTTGCTCCATATTCCTCTTGTGATCAAGAAAGCCTACGTGCGGTCCTACTCCTTGACTCCATGCCTAATGGTTTGAACTTATCATACTATGCATTGCATATTTACTTGAAAGCATCCTCCTTCCACTCAAACACCACCCAAACACAAACAAAACCCCTGAACCCAATAAGTAGCCTAAAATCGTCATCAATAAAGCTAAATCATTAAGAGAGAGCCCTCTTTGATTGCAGGTGGGCTAGAACCTACAATCCAAAGATTGGTTTGTGGTTACCTCGGGCGTATACCTTCAGGAGCTTAGGGACAACCTGAGTGATAACAGAGTCAGCCCGGTCAATGCCACCGATGGCCAATAGCAACGAATTCCTCTGGGAGGGACGACTCCGGAGGACTTCTAATGTGGACATAGCCAAAGGAGCTTGGGCTAAGTCCTCAACGATGCTATAATGCTAACAAGCATTAGCATTAGGGTTGTTAGAAGAATTTCAGAGTACTCCTTTAGGAGGAGGTCAAATGACCGTCTCAGTACTAGGTCGCTCGATATGGAGCAGACTCGAACTAGATAGCGGAACACTAGAGGAGACCTTAGTTTCCTTCCCGATAGATGAAGTATACTCTTTTGACCGTGTACTGATATGGATGGGGATTGTCCAACCCATTAAAACTTGAAAGCCGAAGGGAGAAGAGGATTGAGAAGGATCAACGACCATTTGAGTCTGCTGGGGGGGAAAAGGCTCTTTGAGCACCGTAAGAGTCCTAGTGGCACCTTTTAACAAATGACTAACCTCAGAATGCCTCAGGTAATCTTTAGTATAGTGATCCTCATCGCAAATAAGACAAGGATACTTAGGTTTGCACTTGGCACCTTCCTCGGCCGGAGGCTTAGGGGGATCCTGCTTAGGTTGATCAGCTTTATTCTTTCCTTTTCCCTTCTTCTTACCTTTCAAGTTTTTGTCCACCAAGGTGGACTGAACGGCATTAACCTTGGAAGTCTTACCAGAATTAGATGAAACCTGGGAAGCATTTTCATTTGGAGCACTAGGTTTTTGCTTCACAGGGTTGGCAGGAGCTTTTCAAGAGGATGTGTTAATGGAACCTATGACATCATCAATGGATGGTGTTGATGGAGCTTGGGAAGTTCCAGGTTGTGGAGCATCTGGAAAAATATCATATAATGTACCAGACTAGGAGTAAACCAAGTCAAGGTACTGAGCATGCACAATGGCCTACTCTTTAGTTACACATGCCCCCATAGCGATGTCCCAGGCTATCGGATCGACGAACGATTTCGTAAACCAGTCGGTCAGAAGCTGGTCGGGGATCAAGAAATTAATTAAACGGTGACAACGTCTTCATTCATGGATGTGATCAGAGATATGCGTAGCCATTTTCTATTTCAAAGATGTTAGGAGGTGTGTGCCCATTTCATATCAAATTGGCAACTGAAAATGAGTTAAAACTGCCATAGCCAGCGAGTTAAAGTCCTGAAAAAGTTCCACGAGCCAACTCAATATACCATTTGGTGGCAGAGCCAGTGAGAGTCCATTGAAATAGGCGGAGCTAGATTGAATCATCAAGCCATGAATTCGATGAACACCATAGGTGATAGGTCATGACATGAGCTTGGGGATCTTCTCTAGCTTTACCATCGAATCTGGGACAATCACCAGGAATCTTAGTTGGAACCAGTGGCCAATACAGATTATGAAGAATAGGATCATTAGTCAGTTTGGACGTTTGGTAATTCCAACGTCGCCAAAAAGGGTAATTCAAGGTTGAAGGACATCTGAGGCTATAGATAAGAAATAACACTAGAGTTGCATCAAGTTCCCTATTTCCCCCATTCATTTTGTCCAGATGGATTTGGCCCATAGGGATTTTGTACGTAGGGGTTATAGTTGTAACTGGATGGTTGACCTTGGATTTGACCCCCTGCATTCCACTAATTACCAACCTGCACCACAGGAGCAACATATGGCTGTTGAAAATTATGATAAGGGTTAACCTGTGGTTGTTGATAATTTTGGTATGGGGCAAATTGAGTTTTCCCTTGGGGTTGCTGAAAACTATAAGGCAGCTAGGCTCCAAAATGGGCCTGGGAGCCAGGCTGCGCTTGATAAACAGGTTAGGTTTGAGACTCAATTTGAGCTTGAAGACCAGATTGGATCTAGAGCCCAGTCTGGGGCTGAAAACCGGGTGGGGCTTGAGAAGCAATGAGCGTTTGAGTGCCCAGTTGAACAGTCCTAGATGGATGTCCTTGGGAGAACTGAGGCTAAGCCATTGGCTAGAAGGTTGACCTGGTTGAGATTGTGGTTGACCCATTTTCCCAGAAGGTCGAGCTTGCTGGGTATTGGGTTGACCTTGCACAACTGAGGGTTGTCCTAACTAGCCAGATGGCTGAGCAGACTAGAAACTTGGTTGGCCTTGTTGGATTTGAGGCTGACCAATTTGTCCAAATGGTTGACTAGGCTGGACGATGGGTTGGCCTTGCTGAACATGAGGCTAACCGACTTGCCCAGAAAGGTAGCCTTGCTAGATACCGGGTTGGCCTTGTTGTCTTGCCCGGTGCGGTACAAGTAATAAATTCCTCTCTCATTGGTCAAGCGCTGTCGGGGGAATCCTCTCTGTAAGGTTGTGCTGGATTACCAGAAGGTTGCCCAAAGTAGGTAAAAGATGAACCACTAAAGGTCGAAGGTTGTCCCTGGAAGGGTTGTCCTTGTGGGCCGCCAAATTGCCCTGGATAAGGTTGTCTGTAATATGGCTGTCCATGAGGGGGCTACCCATAAGACGATTGACCTTTATAGGGTGGTCCTTGAATATTTGAAGGCAGCGCCTAGCCACCATGATAAGCGGTGGTGCCCCAAGCAATAGAGAACAAAACCGTGACCTCAATTGTAGGTTGAGATGGCATAGGTCTAGGGTAATAAATATGAGCTCCTCAAGAATCATAATAATGAAATGGATTTTGTGGATTCAGATTTTGAAGAGCTTGTAAATAATTATCATATGCCTCCCCTGTTGGAATGGAATCAGAAGAAGGTGGGGCACTTAGTGTAGGATTAACAACTCCTGTTGTTGGGCCACTATTGGTAGGACCAACAAAAGGTCCAACAATAGTAGTCACCACTGAAGAAGTAGTGACGGAACTCACAACAGGGGTTGAAGAAGCCACACAAATGGTTGGAATAGTTAGAATAGATGTGATAGCCACATTGTGAATCCGAGGTGTAAAAGGCTCTGAAGTCGGAGTGACAGTACGAGACCATATGGAACTCAAAAGGGGAGATCTAGAACTGATGATATCTGCCAAAGCGTTATAGTGTAAAGGAAATGAGACACCAAGGGAAGTGGCACGGAAGGTAAAAGTTTCCATAGGCATAGGTATTTCACCTCCTGACACAAAGGATTCTTCACTGGAGATGGGGGTCATCTCATCCATGTCGGAGGAAGACATCGGGACTAAAACACCAGGAGGAGTAATGGGAAATTCTTCTTCAGAAGGCTCCCAAATGGGGTTCCAATGAATGTCGTAAGACTCATCTTCTGGAGTGCGAGAGTTAAGAGGTTGCATACTCGGGATAATAGGAAGAGTATCACTAACAAATGGTACCTCGGAAGCGACAGAAGATGGAGATCCTTGGTCACTTGGAATAGGAGACAGGATCGGTGATCCCACCAGGATGATTCAATTCAAAATCCTAGGAAAACTAATGAGTAAGGAAAGAACCCTACGCAAACTAAAATTCAAACAAGATCTAACAGGGTAAATGTGAACGTGGCCAAATAAATTTTAAGACACAGGAACAGAACTTGACCTTTTCATCTTTAAAGAGTCGAGAAAAGGATGAAAATATGAATCTAATCGCCTTTGAATATTTAATGAGCTTGAAAGGACAAGTGCTCAGATGGACCTTTTCTTTTAGGAGTCTGAAAAGGAACGAAAGTGACTACTCTGGAGAACTAGGCAAAAAGTTTACCAAACAACCCGTAAAATCGCATATACACCTTGGCAATCATATGAAAACCAAGGACTTTTCGTACAACAATCAATATTCCTGAATGTTGTGTTCGGTGTGTTACGGTTTGCAAGGCGGTAGAAACGACTTCCTAAGGATATAGGATGATAACCTAGTGGGGTCTCCCAACATATACTCGAAAATACTGGGAGCACAAGTCCATGCTAGTAGCTATTGGATCAGAGAAGGAGGAACCACCCAACCTTAAGTGAAAACAATAGAGACTAGGTTTAACGACGTCGGAGCACGTCTCTAGCCTAGACATCTAAATAATGTGCGTTATTTTCCAATGCATTGTTAGGTTTATTCAGTTCATTTTAGAGTTGATCTTGAATTATGTTTCAATTTCCAGGCCTTACCATATGTATATCAAAACCTAGGATGCAGCTAGAAGGAATAAAGCATCTTTCATTTCGATGAAATTCTACTTACAGAAGGGTAGAGAGATCATTCCCAAACCAAGACAAAACCAAGATCAGCAAATGTAGTCACTCAAAAGACACAATGTATAAACACATCAATCCCTACGGTGCATCAATACTACTAATGAGAGATTTAAAATTTGCCTTCTAATTTTTCAAACATGAAAAACTTGGAATGCAAAATACATTTTCACTTTCGCATACTAATGAATGCAATCTTTTGATTTTGATAGTTTTCAATTCTAAATAAACAAACAAGCAAGCGTGAAACTGATTGATCCAAACAATTGTAATCTATGTCTGGTAGTGAAACAATCGAATCAATATGGAAATTGGTTCAACAAATAACACTAAGCATCAATCAGCAAGAAACAAGTGATGGAAAAACTTCAAGCACACCAATAGGAGGGTTGTGGATGAATCTTGAACAGATAGGTAACCAAGCCAAATAATTCAAAACTCAAAAAACCAGGTCACAAAGCTAAAAAAACACAAGATTCACTTCAATGAAACTGAAAAGTGAGTACCTTAACTAAAAGCAATTAAAGAAAACTAATAGATAAGAGAAAGGTGACAAGGGATTAACCAGACTGATAAATTCAGGAGGTAGAATTGAAAAAAAACAATTCTACAGGAATCGTCGTGGGTGTAACACAAGCAACTAGTGCCGATCAGCCACTAGCCATAGTAACAGAGCGACATTGTCATGAAAGTACACATCTTTCACACGACGGTCTGATTCTAGGAGTCGTCGTGACTGTGTGACAGGATTCAGTGACGCACAGACTTACAAAATAGAGACAACGCGACGTCGGCACTACTGTTTAAAGTTTTTAAGCGACAAACTTAAAAACAATGAAAGGAAAATAAAAACTCCCAAACAAAGACTAGTCTATCATTACAGGTAATAAAGGGATTTCCCAGATTGACCCAGGTAACCCAGAACACTGATGGTTTAATCCCCAAATCCAAAATACATTGACTCAAAATCAAGCTAAAGAAAACAAGAGAAAAACATAGGACGGACTCCCTAGTGGAGTCGCCAACTTGTGATGCAGGAAAGTGTTCCCTCTGCAGACAGAGGCAACCCCTCTAGCCCTAGAGTGGGTCTAGTCACAGTAAAGACAAATCAACAATTGAATTCCTTAAACAGTCATCGTTGGAAACCTACCTCAACTGGTGCTTGATGAAGTTCCATTGCACTACTCCAACTTCTTCTTCCTTCTCCTCAATGAGTGATCAACCTAAACAATACAAAGAAAACACAACAAAGCACGTAACTGGAAAACAACAATGATCAATTTACTCACAAAGTTAAGAAGTCATGAGCTATCAAGTAAATTACATACAAGACATAGGAAAACATCATTGATTGTATTAATAATGAATTAAGAGCAAGCTTACAACCAAGTCTTGACGTCACAAGCCTTCTCAGAGGATCTAGCAGTGTGTTTCTCAAGCATTCACTCTTCAAGGATGAATCTCCCAACATACAATGTCTCTCTCTCACTCATAAGCTTTAACACAAAGTTAAGGGCACTCCACAACCTTCCAAAAGCTATCAAAAATCCCACACTTGTCACACCCACACCAGCTATCTATCAAAATCAAAAGCACTAGTAGCACTGCTCAAACAAAGGAATTACTAACTAGCTGATCATATCAAAGGTGAGTGCTTTAACAGGAGAAGGAGTCTCCATGAAATGTGGAAGAGAGAGCTCATACCCAAGGAAGGTAGCACAAATGACGGAATTGCCATACCAAAGGAGGAAGGGCAACACAACCTATGCCAACAACCAGGTCTGGAGATAGCCAGAAGGCCGACTATTGAAACGAATTCACCCAATCTGGATTGTCGCGAGACACAAACTAATTACTCGCAACGACATTGCAAGGAGGCGATGCATGCAGACTCATCGTCGCAAGACAAAACTCATAACCTCACGCTGGGTCTAGAAATCTGACCGTTGCGGGAAACAGATGTACCCTGGCGATGGAGTCACGATGAGACTGTTATGGACATGTGAACATCATGTATATTAAGGGTTTAATAGCGATGAGGTAGAAACTTAAGGAATAAGGGTCATTTGCAACAACAGAGAGCATTTGCTTAATCTTCTTGCATTAGTTGGAAGATATGAACATGTTGATTTGACACATGACACAGTAGAAGAAATAAAATGAGGTCAGTGACAAATTACTGTGTAACAATTTGAGAGCCATATTTCTACGTTGCAGACACTACAAGATATGACTCCATCCATGCAAGTGTCTGTTTTGTGTTGGTTCTAGTCGATTACTTGGTTTCATAGTTTCTAAGGACGAAATTCGACTCAACCCATGTAAGGTTTAGGTAATCCTTGACATGCCTCCACCTTCAAATTTGCTTCAGATTCAGAAACTCCAAGGGAAAGCTAACTTTTTGAGGAGGTTCATTCGACATTATGCCCAACTAGCTAAAGGTTATATGCATCTTTTGAAAAAAAAAGGCACCCTTCAAATGGGATCAGGTTGCGCAAGCTTCCTTTGATGCTTTAAAAGGTACCCTATTAAAATCATCATTAATGTATGCTATTGACTATCAAAAAGACTTTAACCTGTATCTTGCTACTACAAATACAACCATTGCAATGGTTTTAGTGCAAGAACACAATGGAATTGAACATTCTGTGTATTATTTAAGCCACAACTTAAATGATACAGAAAGCAAGTACTCCTATGTTGAAAAGCTGGCTCTAGCAGCTGTTCAAGTAGTACACAGATTTCAACACTATATTCTCTTTTGCAAAGCTACCATTTTGTTAGATTGCAACCCTATGACCTACATTCTGTCGCGTCAATTACTAGGGGGCAAATATTCCAAATGGATATCCATTTTGCAAGAGTTTGATCTAGAATTCACCAAATCCAAATCAAAGAAATCTCTAGTCTTCTCGAAGTTACTTTGTGACCTCCCATCATTGTCTAACAATTTAACATCTAAAACATCAATCGTGGATGAGACACTATTTCTGATATCGTCAAGCGATCTAGTACATAGATATACTGGTCTATCTCCAAACCCAAACCTTTAGGCCTAACACCTCTCTCTCTGAACAGTGGCGTATTCGATATCAAGCCAAAGACTACATGATTGTCGGTGATACACTTTACCATCATGGTGTTGATACAGTTCTGTGAAGGTGCCTCATGCATGAGGAGGCCGAAAAGGTCCTGAATGACTATCATTCAGGTGCGTGTGGGGGCATCTATCTGGTTACGCTACTGCACAAAAGATCTTACGAGCTGGTTACTTCTGGCCCACTATATTCAAATATTGCATAGTTGCAGTTAGAAGTTGCCATGCTTGTCAATTTTTTTATCACAAAACCAAATTACCACTTGCACCACTGCATCCAGTAGTTTTTGTTGGACCATTCGTTAAATGGGGCATAGATTTCATGACATGTAACTCCACCTCAGTTGGGGGGCATGGGTATATTATAATCACTGTCAACTATTTTACGAAATGGGTCGAGGCGATGCCTACATTAAACAACATCGGCGAAACGACTGCCCTTATCTTTTTTTATCATGTAGTCTTTAGATTTGGTGTTCCACAGGCTATAGTCACAGATCATGGATTGCATTTTTGCAATCACATGATGGTTGAATTGACTGCCAAATTAGGACTATCCCACGATAGTTCTACTCCATATTATCCGCAGGCTAACGAACAGGTTGAGGAAATCAACAAAGTCCTTAAGCACATGCTATAGAGAATGATTGGAGTCCACAAAGGGAATTGGCATTTAATCCTATACTCAGCTTTGTGGGGATATAGGACTTTAGTGAGAAATGTGAACGGATTTATGCCCTTTCAGTTGGTATATGGTCTGGAAGCTATCTTACCAATTCAGTGCAAAATTTCATCTCTCAAGCTCGCAATTGATCTGCTTCCTGAAACTTCGGAGGAAGAGGCTCATTTCTTGGAACTAATCCACCTAGATGAAACCCGTTGTGATGCCATGCTGGCTAACGAAGCAATAAGAAACGTGTCAAGGCGCAATTTGACAAAAATGTCAAGCCTTGTATCTTCTCAAAAGGTGACCTGGTCTTGCTTTACGATTAGGACTCTGACAAATTGGGAGCATGTAAGTTCGAACCATTATGGATGGGCCCCTACATTGTTAAAAGTGTATTGACAAAGGAGCCTACGAGCTGGTCGATTATGATGGGATTCCACTGTCGCAACCCCGAAACAGGTTGTATCTTAAACGTTACTATGCTTAATTAAGTGTAGTATGATCTTTGTATATATGCTTTTGTTACATTTTTGTTTTCTTTTAGAGTTTTCATTTTGGTTAGGTAATCCACTTTACATTTGTTGTAGATGCAAGACTTTTTGGAATCATTTGATGGGTACGCCGATGGAGCTAGTCGTAGTACGTGGAACCTATCTTCTGCGGCTTGGGCGATTTTTGCTCCAAGCGGTGAGTTAGTGAGTTTCAAGGGGATATATATTGGTCGATCAACGAACAACATCATTGAGTATAGCATGTTGATTGAGCTTCTCTCTAATGCCATTTCGCATGGCATACGCCGACTTGTTGTCAGGCTAGATTCACAACTCATCATTCTACAGCTTATTAGTGTTTATTCCGTTCGGAACCAGACTATTTATCGCATGTTCCTAAGAGTCAGGATTTTGGAAAGACAGTTTGATTCCATTCAATATCAACATATTTCCATAAACTTAAACACATTAACTGATTCATTAGAAAAATATGTGTTAGAAAGACATTTGCAGCATTTGTAATGAAAGCATTTCACATTAACATTTGCATCAGGATTGCATAACTTAACCAAAATAAAACTCCAAAAAATAAAAAATATATAACTGTTTATAGTTTTTACAAAATGTTTTATGTCCATGACAAAATTGGTCACATGACCAAGAAACTCAAAATGAATGCAGAAAAGAATCCTAGACTAATGATGCTAGTGATAACATGTCACCACCTGTGCAATCGTGCGCAAGAGTCGAGTCCATTGGCCCGACACACTAGTAGTGTGGTGCTATAACCTCAAGGTTAAATCATCAGTCCTGAAATCCTAAATACCGAGAGTGAGACCCTCGATTTGATCTTGCAGCACTACCAAGGTCTCCGATATGTCCAGATCTTGAAGGATGGCCCTCCCTACAACCTCTCCTTCTGGAGTGTTAGCTGTCGCCCGTGGGCGTGCCGCTGGTCACACTTGCCCAATATTTGCACACACATATTAGTTTGATTAGTCTTGATAACATTTAAAAACACAAAAAACATTATAAAACTGATAAACAAAAATGTGGTCAAATCATTTTACCTATAGCACTCCACTGTTCGCTAATCAGTAACGCCAAATCCGGGTCGCCTCGGAAATCCATCCCGATGTATGGATACTCCGTAAAGACCATCTCTTCACGATTGAACCACTCAAAGAAGGCATCAGAGAAGGAAATATGTGATTGACCAGCATGTCTGGCCATAAGATCAACCCACCTCTGCATCCGTGGTTCCCTCAGTGCTGGCAATCCTAGTGAAATGTACTGAGGCTGCATCAGTGGAATCCTCTCCAAGGCAAAAGCAGACAAGATGGAACCATAGCCAAAATTCTTGGATCTTCCATTATTTACCTTGGATATTTTTTCTTTTATAACAGGAAGTACCGCCTCACACCAGTTGAACACCTTTGGTTTCAGGCATTCCAGGGCGTACTGCATATAAGATATGTTGGCCAAATGAAGAGTTACGCTGCCAGCCAATTTAGCAAAGGTGAATAAAATGGTCCTCAAGGGCTGATCAGTGACATCCCAGATATTCATCTTGCTATCTCTGCTAGGCTCACATCCATCTCTATAGAACTGGCAAATATAATCTCTCACAGATTCACCCCCACGGGCGGATCCTAATAGTGAAAGATGGGCACCACGCCTCGATAACCCCGTCAGAAAGTAGATATCCTCGACTGTCAATGGAATAGATTTGCCTTTGATCTATAATACTGGTTTATCGGATCCCAAGCATCGAGAAAATACTGCAACAAACTGATTTGTTGCCTCATATTGGATATGCAGAAGAATTTGAGCAAACCGCAGTTTCGTAATGCAGTAACTATGCCCTGATCGTGTAAGGAACTAATGTCCTCTTCTTCATGTTCACGTTCACACAATGTGATGACCATATTGATCCAAAAAATATCTAAAACACAGATAAAGATGAATTAGGATCCAAATTTGAGCAAAAACAGGCAAACATTCATGAAAAATCATTGTGTAAAGTTTCCTTTCTGCGCCCATCGCACCCTGCCTTTGAGCAAGGTGAGATGCATAGTAACTAGCCAGTGTACAACTCAGTATGAATTGCACCTTTCGATATAGGCTAGGTGCAATGGTAGTAGAATGAGTTCTTCAAACCCTAAGGGGCTAGAAAGAAGGGAAAACTTGCTCAAAATCAATAAAATATGGAATGAAAATTAAGAGCTCGGGATTGGCTCCTACCTGGTCCTGACGGCCCGGAGAATAGTCCACCTGATCTCCCAAAATCAACTGGTGAAATTTCAGGGGGAAAACCACTCCACAAGCTCCAAAATCCCAAGTTTGAAATGAAATGATGAAAATGAGAGGTAAAACTACTTTTTATGTTACTATTCATGTACTTCAAGTAAAATGTTAGTTTTATATCATTTTTCAGGCATATATATGTACTGCTAATCAATTTTATGGAGTGATTAAGCAGGTTGAATGACCGATGAAATAATCTAATGTGCTAAACGGTGAATTGAACATTTTTTTACCACAATAATGAGCAATGTTTCTGCAAGGTTCAAGTTCGTTAGAAAATAAACCCGCCACTGAGCATATGTTCCCCCAGAGTTCAAGCTCGTTAAAAAATGAACCCACCTTCAGTAAATAACCCTTGTGATTGCCCTGCTATCAGCCTTTTTGAACCTTGGTTGTGCTCCTGCCATCACCTCCATTCTTTTGGCCGATCATACACTTCCTCTTGATTGTTTACCATTTTGAGTAACAGCTGCAATGAGTGGTCCTATTAACCACCCTTTTCACATCACCATGTTTTGAGAAGTTCCAAGCTTACCCAGAACTAGTTTGCTACCCTAAACACCACTCATTCCTCAAAAATGAGTCTCCTTTAAAATTTTTTCAGACTTGCTAAATATGAAAAGATTGTCGAGCTATTGGCCTTTCCAACTTGCTAAAGTGATTGGAAGTGCCATCCCTCCCGCATATTTTAATATTTTTCAGACCCGAGGGATTATCTCATGAAAACAGTCGAGTGCTTGTCTTTTCAGCTCACTAAAGTTATTGAAAACTCATCCCTTTCGTATTATTTTATCCTTTTTCGGAATTAAGTGATTATGCTACAAAAAAGAACTACTGGAGTTTCCTTTTCGTTCCTTTTAAAAGTCTCTAAACATGAAAAATTCCAAGTTATCCTTGTCGTTAAACTCGTTAAAACAATAGCGAAAAACTTGTCCCCTATACAAGAACGAGTTTCACTATCGCTAGGCTCGCTAAAACATAGCGACAGGTTTGCCCGAAGGGAAAATTATAGAACAAGCATATGTTATCCTCCTCAAGCTTGACAAAAATAAAGAGGTACTGGTGAGCAATGACTGGGGAAAAAGGGAAGAAAACTTGAATAATTTTATTGGTAGCAGGTCGCTCTTGAACATGACACTTTCACTCCATCACCATGATTGAGTCAGGTTGGGTTATTCCGTTCACCGGTCATATCACCATTGGTCCTCCATACCATCCATCTTTTGTGGTTAACGCTACCAATCCATCTCAGTGTCGCCGATATGTTCAAGAGAAGTCATTTAGAGAATTCACCATCTAGTTAATGCCTCATCCACTGCAATACCTTCACCCTCCATTTTTCATGACCGCCATTCCT
>APFE031626007.1:45574-56529 GCA_000404065.3 Pinus taeda | reverse complement strand
TCTTATACAAGTCACCTTCCAGTTCGAATACCTCGGATCCTCATGATAAAGCATTTCACCCGACATCAAAAGATTTACGACTTCATGCTTTAGGAGGCAACTGTTATAGACATATTTGGGCACTGCAAGCCCAATCTTATATGTTAATAAAACAAGGGCTCTTTAACCCCTAAAAGTGTTGTTTTATACCCTAAAGGCTCATGGTCAACTGATTACATCATTCCCCAAAATTTCCACCTGAAAAACCACTCAGAATTGGCCAAAACGGGACCATACTGATTTCTCCACTGTCAAGGTGCGATGCAAACTGAATGCTACACTAGACAGGTACGATGCATACTAAAGAGGCCTTTTGTAGGGTGTGATGAGTGAGGATGGACAAATTTCCGAGACATTTTGCTAAGTGGATGCTCATGGAATCTTCTAGAAACTTCTCCTATGACTTGCCTCTCTGAATTCGCCCAGGGATGAGTAAGAGATCTAAGAAATCTCCAAGTGGAACCAAGAACAACAAGTGGAATAACACTAATAAAAAACCTAGAGATGACTCACACCCTTGCAGATATCTATAAATGAATCTCTCATCTGAGAGATCTGGAGGCTGGAATTTTATAATTTGTAAGGAAGTGTTGATAGTTTGTCTCTGAGAAGGAACATTGTATTGTTGGGTGATCTTGCTTTTCATGAGGTGAAGAGGGCTTTGATGCTGGGAGGATGATGCTGGATCAGACAACTAGGTTGTAATTCTCCCTTCTATTTTAATAAAGTTCTTTGAGTTTTCCTCCATACAATCGTGTACTTGTGAATCTTGTTATTTGTGAATGCCATTGTATGTTCAATGTATTTTTGATTCTACATTGTTTGTGATATAATAGATCGAGATGCTTTGATGGTGTTTTGTTACTTTGTTTCTACAAGTATTCTCTAAGCGGGACAAGTAGGAGAGGAGTTACAAGCTCTATCAAGGGGGAGATAAATCAAGCAAGGAGTCAAGCGGGAGATCCAAGTTGGTCCCTTTGCTTCTCTCTTATCTATCATACATAGAGGAAATCACAATTTTCTTTGATTGTTTGTTTTTAGGATAGCTACCAATCCTAGGGGGACTAGAAGATCGAAAAGACTCTAGTTTTCCTGGAAACAATAGGTGTTGTAGCCAAGTGGTACATCGAGCTTCCTCAGAGTACTTACCATGACTTTAACTCTTTAGAGATTGCTTTCCTCACGCATTTCTAGTTTCCATTTCGCTATGAAACTAGCACCAATTTACTCACATCGCTTAAGCAAGATACTGCGATGCACATCTCCGATCACATCCATGAATGGGTATGTAGACGTTGCCTGATCAAAGTTGAGATTGTTGATTAGTTTATCACTGAATGGTTCACTAATTCATTCGTAGCTTCAATTGCTCGCGATATAGCTATGGTTGGGTGCGTTACTGAAGAACAAGCCATTGCTCATGCCCATTACTTAGATCTTGTTTACTCTCAGTCTGGCACTTTGTATGAGTTATTACTCGATGCTCCATGGCCATCATCTGATCCCACGACATCTAAGTCGCAGGCTACACCTCCTATTGATAGAGTAATTGGTCCAGTGTCCCAGACCCCTACTAAATATTCTTTCAAACAAAAGTCGGTCTCAAACACTGCTTCCTATAGTTCCTCCCAGAATCCACATGGCCCTGGTAAAACCTCAGAGTTCCACGCTATCTAGTCTACCACAGCGAACAAATCCTCGAAAGGTAAGAATAAAGGCAAAGGCAAGGGTAAAGTTGATGCCCCAAAACAGGGTCCTCCTAAGTTGTCTGCTCGTGATTCTTCACAATGGAAGGCTATGTATACGTGCCTCATTTGGGAGGAGGATCACTATACCAAGGATTGACCCCGTTGATCTGAAGTTAGTCATTTGTTCAAAGGGACCCCAGCTATCCTAAAAGAGCCATTTTTGTCTCAGCAAACCCAAATGGTAGACCAATCTCAATCATCTGCTTCCTCAAGATCTCAAGTGTTCATGATGATTATGCCTATTAATGTGGCTACTAGATCAAAATATTACCAAACTCCTACTCTGACAGTCGGGAAAGAGAAGGAGGCCACCCCTTCTTTTTCTACCCCGAGTTCTGGCCCTCTCCATATCGAGTGCCCTAACCCTAATTCCACTATATAGCCACCTTCTCTAGGTGTGCTAAGGAAATCCTCGTACAATCCCAACGCTTGAGCCACTCAACACTACAATATTGTTGAGGATTTGGCTTAGGTGCCATCAGCGATATCGTCCCTCAAGGTGCTCCAAAGTTGTCCATCTCAACGGAAATCTTTGCTATCAGCTATTAGTGGTATTGATCCTATCAATTTCAATTTGATATGTTTTGATCTAGAGAACCATGTTTCGTGCCTACCTCATCAGATTTCCTTTCTTATTCAGGTAATCATTAATGAGGAGACCATCCACAGGACTATCATGATGAAGGTGCTCCCACCTGCATCATGTCAATTGCATGCTAGAAGGCCATTGGTTCTCCTACTTTGAACCAATCCCTGAACACTTTGGAAGCTTTCAACAAGTGTGATTCGCGACCCTTTGATGTCTTACCCAACCTTGCCATTACTTTGGAGGGAAAGATAGTACAAGTCAAGGTAGAGATTGTTGATGCTAATCTCAATTATAATATTCTACTCAGTCAGAGCTGGACCCATGCCATGCATGTTGTAGCCCCCTCCCTATTCCACGTGATTCGTTTTCCCTATCAAGGGAAGATTGTCACTATCGACCAGTTGTCCTTCTTTGCCTCTTCCTCCTTGGATGGTAATGTTCTGTATGTCAGGCAGACTGGTGCTCCCTATGAGAGTGTGGGGGAAGGTATTTTTAAATATTCTACCTTTATGGGAATTTTTCCGCTCCCACCTCCTCATGTTACCTCTGTCAACATGATCTCGATAAAATTTGACCCTTGGATCATACCTTCACCAGATCTTGTTGATATCGAGGGCGAGGTTATGCCACTTAGTCCTGCTGAAATCAATTATGTGGAGATTGTTTTGGCCTCGAGTTTCCTATCCTTTGATTCTTCCATTTCAAGGACTTCTCTTGATACGTATTCTCAATCCCCATGGCTTGGTGCTTCGGAATCTCTTGATCCCTTAGCCGAGACTTTTCTTGCTGATGAAAGTATCATGGAAGTAATGTCTCTCGAGGAACCACCTTGTAATGATACTCATCATCTTTCCTCGTTCCTGCCTCATCGGGGGTCATGTCTATTAGTCTCGAAGGGTTCTCTTCTCAGTTTCCTTCCCTCCCACTTCCACCACCGATCTTGACTCATGAAGTATGGTCGAAAGGAAATTTGGGTAATCTTACCCAAACGATGCCAATTGATATTTCTATCAAGCCTGGTATCGTTGAACATGTCCATATCAGGGTAACTTGTTCTCTGGATGAGATCAAGACCTCTACTCGTCTATTTCAGGAATTCTGTGATGTGTTTGCATGGTCGTACTAAGAAATGCATGGCATTGATCCTAGCATTGTTGTGCACAAAATACCAACTTATCCTCATGTGAAGCTCGTTCACCAACAACGTCGCCCAGTGCACCTTAGGAATGCCGCCACTATCAAGGGTGAAGTTGAAAGACTTCTCAAAGTTGGATTCATCTATCTGATCCCTCTTACAAATTGGGTGTCAAATATCATCTCAGTGACAAATAAATAAGGCATGATCCACATTTTCATTGATTGTTGTGATCTCAATCGTGCATGTCCTAAGGATAACTACCCTAATCCCTTCATTGATCAGATCATTGATGAATGTGCCAAGAGCAAAATTTTTTCCTTTATGGATGGTTTTTCTAGTTACAACCAGATTAACATTTCACCAGCCCATCAAGAAAAGACAACTTTTATCGTCCATGTGGTGCGTTCACGTACAAAAAGCTCCTTTCAGCCTCAAAATTGTTAAGGCTACATTTCAATTGGTGATGTCCTATACGTTTCACGATATCCACAATATCGTTCAACCTTACTTGGATGAACTTTCTGCTCATTCTCGTAAGCACTAAGATTGCCCTGACCATCTTTAGCAAATTTTTCTTCGCTATAGACGCTACAACATTCAGTTAAATCTGCGTAAGTGTGTTTTCTACATAGAATCCAAACAACTCCTCAACTTTATCGTTTCCAAGGATGGTATCCGCCTTGACCCGCTTAAAGTTGAGGCCATTGTAAATTTACCCTATCCATCTTCATTGCACCAACTCCAGAGCCTACAAGGAAAGGAAATTTTTCTCTGTCGTTTCATACCCAATTATGTTGGTCTAGCTATAGGATTTACGCGGTTTCTCAAACAAGGAATTCCCTTTTCCTGGGATGAGGTTTCCCAAAAGTATTTTGATGACTTTAAGGATGTCCTCGTAAATGATCCTTTGTTGCATTTCTTGGATTATCATCGAGGCTACTTCATTTACCTAGCTACAGCCCCTAGCACCATTATTATAGTCTTGGTCCAAGACAATGATGAAGAGAATGAACATGTTATATACTACCTTAATCGTAACCTTCTCGACAGATAAACGTGTTATGCCCATGTCAAGAATTTGGCTTTGCCTGCCGTCAAGGCTATTCAATGCTTTTGGCACTACATCCTCTTACACACTACTACTGTGATTTCTGAAAGAAACCCCATGAAATACATCCTGACTCATCAGTTGCTTGGGGGCAATTATTCTAAATGGATTTTCATCCTGCAAGAATTCGATTTCGTGTTTACTACTGCCAAATCTAAGAAGTCACTAGTTTTTACCGAGTTGATTTGTTCCCTTCCTTCTACGTCTCTCCCCATTGGTGCAGATGAATAACTTCTGGACAAGAATCTTTTCCTAAACAACACCCTTGACCTATGGTATGGTGATATCATCATGTATCTCCAGACATCCACGTTCCGGTCCGTGTTGACTAAGGTTGATCGCCGACAGATTCGGAATCACTCCCAACCCTACTGTGTTATTAGTGATAATTTATACCGTGTTGGTGTTTATTTAGTTCTTCATCGATGCCTTAATGTCAAGGAGGCTGAGTGATCTGAAATGGGGCACTAAAGTCTTCTTGTCAAACTTATAAGAACCTCTCCCACTCCAAAGCTTTTATATTCCCAAGATCTAGCTTATGATTGATAATTTGTGGAATTAAAAGTGCTTGAAAGAGGTGTATGCTTCTATTTTTTTTTAGAATGTTTATGTGCTTTGTGTTCTTTGCTTATGCTAATATTTAAATACATGTAATAGTAAATAATGTAGAAAATAAGCAAACAAAAAATACAACAATGTAATATGGAGTTCACCCTGATATCTTGGGCTACGTCTCCTTGAGCTCTAATCAACTCGATTAGGCTTTTTGGGATTATGGCTTAAATTATTTTACAAGTTCCACACTTAACTCCATAGGTTTAAAATTGTACCTATGGGCTTAGAATACCATCTTACCCCTAGCTATCCTTACTCTGTAGATAGATCTAGGCTTCTCTGGACTAGACTCCTGTAGTCAACGCTCTGAGCTATCTTGAGCTCTAGCTTGCACCAACTCCCTCGAAATTCTTTTACTGTCTCCGGAATTCCTTATTCTTTCTTCACCACACTTCAGAAATCAACAATAGCTTGATCATTTGATCTCTTTGTTGTTCTGCCTCCAACCTCTGGTGGCTTCTGCCTCTGCTCTCGGCTATGGCTCTTGGCTTTGGCTCTTGGCTCTAGCTCTTAGCTCTCTGGCTCTTGGCTCTTTCTCTTGGCTCTAGCCTCACGAGCTTCTGGTTTCACTTGACCTCCAAGTGACCCTCTGCTTTTGAGTCACCCCAACTCTATAACCTGCCTCCTCTGGGCTTACACTCAACATTCAAGCATCTCTGAGCTTCTTGGGCTTCTCTGCACTTCTCCTAAGCATAACTCTGCCTCTCTGTGTTATTAGTGGTTTGCTAGACCTCCAAGCGAATCTTAGCAACCTTCAGTCACCCTATCAATTGATGTCCCTGTGCATTTTTGTAATACATCAGTTACATTCACCTCCATCATTAAAGACTAACTGTTTCATTACAAGAATCCGTTTACAAATGGAAAGGAACTGGCGGGCATGTCCACCCGATCGTTTTGCCTTCCTCTGGCTGCAATAGCCAAATAACATAAATACACAGGAAAATGCACGCAAAACATATCATGGGCCTTAAGCCCGGACTTCAGATAATATGAAATCATGTTTATAATCCTTATCGAGTTTGTGCCTCGATCGCATATCGCAATCGCATGTAACATGGTACATTGGCCCCTTTGTATCATCATGATCTGATTTATCGACCTCCAATCATTCCGATTGGTGCCTCATTGGCTATCGGCATTATTGCTATATCACTTATCGGCGTATCAAAAATCACATTGCGTATGGCTAAACCTGAACAAAACTCCAATCAACGAAAGTACAAAGAAATCTAATGAAAATCCGTTAAACAAACTTAATGGATCTCAAAGACCAATGAACCCGCATCTATAAACTTTTAGGTCCACACATATCGCAAACGCAATGGCCAGGGGGTCTATACCACTTTCCATGGACTACTCTGATGCGATAATTATTGATGATTGCCGATCTGCTTCATCGCAATCGCAAATCGGCTCACCCTAAGTTCTGATATCATAGGGCAGTCTACCTCTGATGCGATATGTCAGAGACCGCAAATAGGGGAGTCTTCAGCCTTCAGTTTAAGTCCTCCCTTTGGAACCTTTCCGATGCGATATTTATATAAAAGTCCGCCTTTGACCCTTTTCTTTATTCGACTCAAATTTACAAAGGATTTGTGCCATTTAGCACCTTTTACCTCTTATATGAAGTCTTTTAGACTTAGAGGTTTTTCCAAGATCCATTTTGGATCACGCCTTCCCACTAAAAAGATTTTGGACTCCAAAAGACTGATATACTGATCTAAATAGTAACTGAGAGTACATCACCCTCTTCTTTCAGCTTCCATACACTTGCCTTGCATAGTGCCTCTGAACCAAAGCCTTTGAACACTTTCCTTCCTGGATGTGCTGGTCCTCCTGGGAAGAACTGTCTTCCTCCTTGACTTCATGAAGAACTCCTGCTGAGAAGGTCACAAAAGGTAGTTTGGACTTCTCTGCCTTGATCATTGATCCAAGGTGGCTCAAACCAATGTGAAGTTACATCTGCTTCACAAAATTTTCATTTGCACCCTTTTGACATACTGTCAACTACAAATATTAACAACAACAGGATTACAAACAACAATTGGATGGCCTAAAATCTTGATTCAACAAAAGAAACAGATTTCACATCTTGTGAACACCTCCATGTCTTTACATCTGCATACAAATGATTGACTAGATAACAAGCCAACAAAACATGCCTTTAAAACAATTGACCCTTCAAGTCAAGCATGTAGAAAAAGAACTTTAGGATTCTTTTTCAAAGATGAAACACTTCATCATTATCTCCATATTGGAGACCAAATCAACCTTTTCCAAGTCAACATTAACATTACATGCATGTTTACAGCAAAGTAATCAACCCTTCAATTTAATCACACATACATGTTTAAATACAAGGAAATCGTTAACATCCTGTGTTCATGCATATCAATCTTATGCATGCATTTCATCTTTCAACTTTCACTTAAGTACACTGTATTTTCGAAGATGAAGTGAAATATAATGTTTCATCCTTCAACTTTCACTTAAGTACACTATACTTTCAAAGTTGAAATGAACATAATGTTGCAGCAATAAAGTGAGTCTGCATACTCAACTTTTCCATTCACCTTCTTGGTAAAACCCTGCAACTTGCATTCCATTAGAAAATAGATGCATTATATCAATAGACATGCAACCTTTAATTGGATAAGAACTCTAACCATTTCTTACCAATCCATTTCAAAGGTCCTTCCTTTGTCTGCACATTAACATCAACACGTGAATCATCTTGAAACACATCATTCATGGAATCTTTCTTTCCATTCTTGCCATTCTCTCTTTCCACCCTCTTCAAGTTTTGTGGAAACATTGTTGGATTCATAGTCCAACATTTTGCAGCAATATGTCCTTGCTTATGGCAGTAAGTGCAACACATGTGCATCTTCTTGATAGCATGATTTTCCTTATCTAGTGGACCTTTGTCTTTTTGCTTCTTTTCCTTAAAAAATTTCTTGTATGCGGCCATTCTCTTCCAACATATAGAAACATTATTGCTATCCAAACCACAAAAGGAACATTCAATTCTTTTCCCATACTTATATGGAAATTTACCATGCTAAACATAATCAAAAGGAATATGATTAGAACTAGATTTATACCTTTCTTTTTCACCTTTGTTACCTTCATGAGGAGGTGAATCAAATGAAGAAGTGGATCCCTCTGGAACACCATCAACCTCTTCAATGGTTTCACAGTTTCCACAACTCTCTGGTTCAAGTGTATTCTTATGAACACCTTCTTCTTGAAAGGGATGTCTCAAGCTATTGCATTTCCCATGAATAAAATCTTTACACTTTTGAGGTAGAAGACCTAAAATGAAACTCCTTCTTGGAAGTGTTTCAATTGTCTTCATGGCAGCTTTGGAATTTTCTCCATAAGATTGTCCATAGCTAAGACCCAAATACTTAGGCCTTTCCTCAACTATTATTGGCTTAACAATACCCTGTGCATGTTTGCCCAATCCTTTTCCTTCATAGCCCATTTTGGGCATTAACTTGGAACCTATGCCTTTGGTATGTTTTTCAAAACAACCAATATAACCATTCTTAGAGGAAATTGAAGACAAACTAGACTTATTTACCTCTTCTTCAAGTTGATACTTGACTAAGGCTTCTTTGGCAACAAAGAGTTGTGTCTCCAACTCATGCACCCTTGCCAGGTTCATATTTTCAATATGAAGCTGGCCTTCCACTTCCTGCAATTTGTTAGAAAGAAACTGCTACTCTTCCTTCATGGAATTCAACTGCTCTCGAAGTCCAACACTCATTTCTCTCACCATATCCATCATGATGAACAAGTCTTGCTTCATCTCTTTATCAAAGAATCTTGTGATGAAGGAATAATTTGAAGACTCACTTGTAGAAGTTGTCATTATCAAAATGATCAAAAGAACTTCAACAAAATGCAATAGGGAACTTCAATAAAATTCAGAATAGTACTTCACTAGATTCTGAATCAAATGACTTCGGAGTCAAGCTGTTATTCAAGTAGCCTTTTGCAACAAACCTCTTAAGCTTCAAGGATTACTTTGAGGTCCTCTGGGATAAGAAGAATTCCTTCAACCCTTCTTCCTTCTTGTCCTCTCTAGACTTAGCCATCAATATTGTTACCGGGAATAGTGTCCACTCGGATGCTGCTATTCCCACTAAGATGGGTGGCTATCTTAGAAACAAACAAGTAAAGTCTATTTTCATTTTCTTTTATGAAAATAGACAAGAAGAGAACCAAGAAGACCAACCTTAGTCTTGCGCTCAATTTCCTCTCCTTCTTGATAGAGCTTCGCCGCTTCTTCTTCATCTGCACAGCTTCAAAAAGGACCTGTCGAACCACAGCAACATACTACTATCGAAGAAACAAAGATTTATATTCATAAGTAACACAGGACCAGATGCGTGTTAACCATATAAATGCATATATAAAGAAGTACACAAGAATATGGAAGAAAACTAGAGTAGCTTTATTAAGATGAAAAGTAGCAAGAGGATTACAACCATATATTCTGACCCAGCATCATCCTCCAGCTAGGAAGCCCTTCTTCACCTCAAGCAAAGCTTAGATCACCCAACACTATGAATGTACACCAGAAAACCAACAATACTTCTCTATAAGATACAAAATTCCAGCCTCTGGATCTCTGTGATGAGGGATCCATATATAGATGATTACAGAGAGATGAGTTATCTTATGGGATCTTGATTAGTGTCCTCTCTCTGATAGTTCTTGCTTCCACTTGGAGAATGATGATCTCTTACTCATCCTTGGTCGAAAACAGAGAGGCAAGTGTCAGAGGGGAAGCTTCTGGAAGATTCCATGATCTTCCACCTCGCATATTGTCCCTGCCATTTGTCCATTCCCAACCATTGCACCCTACGGAGGAGCAATTCAGTATGCATCACACCTTGTACACTGGGAAGGTGATATGCATCACACCCTCTGCACTGAGCTTTCAGTATGGTCCAGTTTTGACCATTTATGAGCAGTTTTCAGTGGAGAACTTATGGGAGATGATGTAATCAGCTGACCTTGTTCCTTTAGACAGTGAAGAAACACTTTTAGGGACTTAGGAGCCCTCATTTTATGGACATTTATGATTGGGTTTGAAGTGCCCAAAAATTTCTATAACAGTTGTCCCCTAAAGCATGAGGTCCTTAATCTTTCTGATGTCGGGTGAAATGCTTTACTCTGAGGATTTGAAGTTTTTCCAAGCTGGGAGGCGACCTCTAATAAGATCCAATACAATACATTATTTTGACAACATTTTCTCATGATCTACCTAAGGCGGGCATTCCCATGCTCAGCTTTATAAATTCATTTTCATGTACATAGGATAGACAATCGTCTGTGTGACAGGCTGATGATATGGACTCATCATCCTTTGATTTGGATGATCATCTGTTCAGAAATGATGTACACTTGATGTCTTTATATTCCTGAATATATCACAGCCCGGATGGATGAAACTAGATCCGGGGTCTTCAAAACTCGTTCAATCTTCACTCGGAGTACAAGTCAATCCATGTGAAAAATATTCTGGAGTCAAACATGGAAAGACATCGCCTGATTACCAGCCAATGATGTATGCTGTTAACAGGCGCAAGAGGAATCACCAATAATGACAATGACCCTCAAGGTACTACAGTACAATTCATGTGGTGTGAAAAAGGACTTGGCGTCGAACACCACGTAAAATCTCTCGGTCGAAGGCCATTG
>APFE031626007.1:24729-36217 GCA_000404065.3 Pinus taeda | reverse complement strand
CCTAATTTCAAGGGCTAAATTTACCTTTTTTACCCTCTCCCATAAAATAAGGTGGGCTATTTAAGGTGATTTGTAAAATGTACTATGATACAAAATATTCGCCCACTAAAAATTTAAAACCCCTTAATTTCGCCAAAGGGCGAACATTCGCCCCTAAAATTTTCTATGCGCACGATGTGCGTCCCACATGCTCACCTGCACCCCATCATTACCGTTGTTCCTTTTTCCAAATGGGGCATCGACTATATGACATGTAACCCTCATTCGGTTGGGGGGCATGGTTATATTATCGTTGTTGTGTATTATTTCACCAAATGGGCCAAAGTGATGCCTACATACTCTGTAGATGGTAAAACGACGGCTCAATTCTTTTTCAATCATGTTATTTCCAGGTTCGACATATGTTGGGAGCGGGATCCCCCAAGGGCAGTTTTGGGGCTAAAAACCCATGATTAGTTAGTTTTTGTAATATAATTGTAAATACTCCACATTTTGTGGTCATAGAGCGTGAAGGTGTTATGTGTCAAAAAGGGTAGTCTGCCCTTAGTTTTGTAAAGTAAATTCGACTGTAAGAGATATACCCATGGTCTGCAGAGATACAATGACACAACATGTAAGAAATTCATAGCTTTTGAGTAAGAAGTCTAAGTCTTAGGTTGTAGCGTAGGTAGAGACTTTGCAGCTAAGTGCACAAAGGCCTAGGGTAGAAGTCCACAGCTAAGTGTGCGGACCCCTACAACTGTGTGCGCAGGATGAAAAGAGTCTGTAACACTTGGAGATATTAATAAAAGGAGTTATTCTACAATTTTTTTGTATTTGTTCTGTTGATGTGTTTGGATATTTTGTGTATGAATTTCCTTCTTATGCTTATATGGTGCACGAATGAATGGAATTACATTGAATAATTGAACACAATCATGGATATCTACTTATGCAGTGATAACTTTAAGTATTTGACAAGATAAGAAAATCACTTAGGATAATTGAGGAATCTTCCCTGTACGCTACCATAGTAGTGTGAAAGTACTTGAGCCACAGGTTAGGGCTAAGCGAAGGTCGATCATATACTTTCATAAAGGTGTTGAAGGCCGGAATAGAGGGTTTGTCTTACAAGCCCTAACATGAGACCACCTGCGTGAAAGCAGGGATAGAAGAAATCAAACAACATCACGACCATCTCAGGGTGTGGAAAATTGGTTCCAGCATCCCCCCATACTGCTTCGGGTGAGACTTCGGTCCGCACTCCGCAAGATGATGTCGAAAGGGACAGTAGTGTAGGGATTTGTTTGGCTAACTAACACTGAACCTGGGTCAAGCCCCCTTAAGCCAACAATTGGTTCCATTGCCAGGACCAGAATCTGCATAGAGATGTGTGATGTCATATCACTAGAATCCGAATAAGAAGGAGATTAGAGACTGCTTAGATAAAAATATCCACGAATTCGCGGCACAAGAGAACAAAAACCCATGACTGACAAAGGAATAGTGGTTGGACAGAAACCTGTATATAGAGATCCATGAGATTTTTTTCTGCTCCTTCCCTATTGAGCTATATGAGTGGATTGCGAAGCTAGCAGATAGCCAAGGAAAGTGGAAACTTGACTGTCCTATGGATCCCTGAGCTAGTGCAAAGGTTAGAAGCATTGGAGGATAATATCACTCGCACTGTCGACTATTGGCTCAATCGTGTCATAGGAGGATTTGTGACTGAATTCATGATCGACACCTCAGTCAGCTACGATGAGGTAGAGCGACGCTTTTTCAAAGGATCACGACGTAAGTACGTAAAATATTTGAATACCTAGATTAAAATGCTAATGTGCGAAAAAAGGATTATGCAACTACCTTGATGTTCAGGACTACGCGAAGCAGAAAATTTTACAAGAACAAAGGAAAAAAGGGTCCATAGTATAGTCCCTTGATTTCACCTCCACGAGGTGATGAAGAAGGGATAGAAAAGGTTTCTCCGTGAAGTGCTATTCAGTTAATAAGACAAGGGTTCCCACGAATACCACCTTTGTCCACACCACATCCAATTTCACCACCCTAACCTCCAACTTCACCCATACCACCTCCACCTCCACTGTGGTTCAGTATGGCAAATACAGTGAAGTTGCCCTTGTTCAAAGGCTTGGCAAATGAGGACCTAGACCAATTCTGGTTCATTGTGAGGGTTGTATGGGAAGCTCAAGGTGTTATAGATGCTCTTATAAAGAAGGCGACACTAGTTAGTGCTCTACAAGATCACGCGCTAACCTGGTATATCAAGTACTCTAACGATAACCCGAATGCTGGAGTGGCAGACATCCAAGAAGCACTAAATAGTGAATTTAGTAGGCCTAAATTTGAGGCACAGTCAATTGTGGGATTCAAAGAGATCGTGAAGCAACCGGGAGAGATTCCTTGGGAATTAGATCAAAGGCTGAAATGTATAATTTGCAAAGCCAACATGAATTTGATAGATGGACAACATCACGAGTGGTTCGTGGCTACCCTACTACCACACTTAAGTAGTGTGTTGTTGTAGTAGAAGATAAAAACTCAGGTGGAGGCCTTGGATATTGCCATGAGACTACATGAAACTCCGATGCAAGATCCTAATATAGGAGTTCAGCAAATCCATGCACAGCTGAAGAATCTGTGCCTTGAGATGAAAAGTTTGAAGCAGGACAAGATGGTTCGACTAGAGGTACATGAGGAGGTATGGTGCTTGAAATGCAAGAGTCAGGGTCATGAAAAATACCATTGCCTGGTCTTTGCAAACTATATTTCAGGAGGCGGATCAATGCCTTTAAGGCCAAAATCTCAAGCAAGACCTAGCGCGGGGCCTGCATTATGGTGTACTATCTATTAGGTAGTCAGAAAACTTGCCACATATAATTGTCATATGCTACAAAAGTATGTACAGACACCACAATAGTTATTCTGCAACTTTTGTAGATCAGTAGGGCATGATGAGCATAATTGCAGGAGTCATGAATTGATGATGGATAGAACTCCCGCCTATAGGATTCAAGATGAAACGCGGCCCCTTGACCAGAGTGCAAGAATGGCACAGGCAGGATTTCAAGGGCACGAAAGAGGCTAAGGTAGAGGAGGACCTGCTAGAGGTTGAGGACAATTGATTTGCTATAGTTGCAGAGGACCAGGACACTATGCCCGCGATCGCAGTAATCCAACACATTCGTCGTGCAAGTATTGCACACTGTTTGATCATGAAAGGGAAGATTGTCCTATGCTGATAGCTAGGATACATGACAAATGGGTGTTACCACCTCTGTCGACTCAGAATCTATAGATGATGAGGTCTGAGCTGCAGGAGGAAGATCCAAATGTAAATATAGTACTTAGAAGTGGAATCACAATAGGAGATGACAAGGGGAAACAACTAGAAGATAGTACATGGGTTCGTGAATCCCTGACAAAGTAGGCTCAGTTCGATTTGGAGCACACACGTGAAACCTCCATGGAAGCTAATAAGAGCTTCACTGAGGCCTCCACCTCAGGAAGCAAGGATAAGCCTGAGCAGGAGATAGACCCCTCTATGCTCACCACTTTCCTGGAAACCTATATGAATTTATTGCGCGATAGTAAGGTTGTGAACGGGTTACAAGAAATCATCAATCAGTGTGCTAGAACCATGCCAGGTGAGCCGTGCATAGTTTGAAAAAATGGCAAACATAAAACAAGAACAGGACGAGAGATGAGACTAACTGCACAGATAGGGGAGTATGAAATTGGTCAGGTCATTTTGGACCTGGCGTCATATGCAAATGTCCTACCAAAGTAGACTTGGGAGTGAATGGGGAGACTTGCGCTGCAATGGTCTTCGATTCTGCTAAGGATGGTGAATCAGCAAAAGGTCATCCCCATGGGGCGGCTGTAGGGGGTGACTATGGGTATTGAGGGAGTGAGCACGTCAACTGATTTTGAAGTAATAGAGATATTGGATGACAACAATCCCCATCCTATGCTCTTAGGAACTAACTGGGCTACTGATATGAACAAGGTAATTAATCTAAAGAAGTGAAAGATGAACTTTTAGAAGAAATCGCTGCGCGTAATAGTACCCCTTGATCCTGTTGAAGGATCGCGCTATAATGAACCTGTCTGCGATTATGAGAGTGATGACAACCTTGATTGTATCTATAAGATAAAAATGCGAGACCATGATTGGGTGAATCCCACTGTGGATGAACGGATTACATGGGATCACGAGAGTTCCTACACTTCAGACTCTGACAAAGAAATATAATGTTGGCAGAATCGGTTACACGAAGTAACTACATTGAATTGCAACATGATGACTCGATCACTGTAGTGTGTGTCCTCAAAGGTAAGAAACTTGCCTACTTATGATGGTTTGAATGAGGTAGATATATTTTTGGATGCATTTGAAAGGGAGGTACCAGAAAGGCAATGCTTCCAGGCCTTGGACTGGGCACTGTGCTACGCCCACAATATGGTGGGGTACGCACAAGGGAAGATTTGATGATTGGTGCGAATGTAGGAGGATGACGAGAACTCAATTTGGGAAGCCTAATATGCGATTTATAGATAAGTATGATGGAACGAATGATCCGCATATGCATTTGGCCAAATGGACAAAGGTTGGTGGAGAAGGATTGGACCATCCTATCGTGTTCGCAAGCTGCAGATTATCCAAGGCAAAAAAGAACTATTCCACTAATCAGCACAAGGCATTAGCTATGGTGTATGCGCTCTAGAAGTATCAGCACTACTTGTTAGGAGACCATTTTAAGATGTATACGGATCACTCCACGATGAAGTATCTGGTCAATAATCCTATGTTGGGGGGGTGAATTTGCAGATGGCTCTTATTGTTCGAAGAGTATGATTTCTAAGTTTTCATCAAGCCTGTACGATTGAATGCGGGACCTGATCATCTGTCGCGCATTGAAATAGGGGAGGAACCTACTAACTTGGAAGAAGGATTGGCTGACATGTATCTATTTGTAGTGTGTGTCATGGATGGTCACTTTGAGGATATAATACACTTCCTAACAGCAAGAACTGCACTGGAAGGATACATTGTCTAGCAAACGAAGGAATTAGTGGTGCGCCTGGTAGATTTCTTTGTCATTGTTGGGAATCTGTATAAAATGTGGACTAATGAGATATTGTGACAGTATGTACCTAAGTTTGAAAGAAGCAGCATCCTCACGAACGCTCATGGGGGCACCGCGGGAGGACATTATGCAGGGAGAGCAACCGTGTAGAAGATTCTACGTGCAGGGTTGTGTTGGCCAACCCTCCATCAAGATTCAAAAGCATATTGCAAGGCATGTGATGTATGTCAAAGAATGGGTAGGCCATCGCAGAGGGATGAAATTCCTTTGAATCCACAAATGACATTGCAACCCTTCGAGAAGTGGGTCATATATTTTGTAGGACCCATTTAGCCCCAAGGAAATACAAGAGCAAAGTACATTATCACTACAACAGAGTATTTGACTCCTTGGGAAGAAGCGCAGCTGGTGAAGGATTGCACGAGAATGACTACTGCAAAGTTCCTATTTGAGCTTGTACTGACAAGATTTCAATGTCCGAAGATATTGATGAGTGATCACGGTACTCACTTCTTGAATGAAATGATCAACGCACTGACGAAGGAGTTTTAGGTATATCACCAGAAGATCAAACCTTATCACCCACAGGCTAACGGGGTAGTGGAGGCATTCAACAAAGTGCTCGAAACATGCTGACCAAGGTTTGCAATACTCAGTGAAGTGATTGGGACCTACGCATACCTACAGTACTATGGGCTTATCGAACGACATGCAAGAAGTTGACTGGACAAACCCCTTTTAGGCTTGTCTATGGTGTGGAAGCAGTAATTCCTATGGAATACATTGTACCTAGTCTACGCATTGCAGTGCTCATAGGTATGACAGATCGCAGAGCCCTAGAGTAGAGGCTCGCACAGCTAGATGAGCTCGAAGAAGAAATATTTTTGGTTGGATTTCACCAATAGGTCCAAAAGTAGTGCAGAAAGGCATGGCATGATCGACACATCAAGTTATGCACATTTAACGTAAATGACCTAGTTTTGTTATACGACAGTAAGTTTGATAAATTTCTAGGGAAATTCAGGATGCACCGGTTAAGGCCTTATGTTATTAAGGAGATTACTGATGGAGGGGTGGTATAGTTGGTAAAATTAAATGGATAACCTTTCCTAGGAAAGGTGAATGGCAGTCGCTTGAAGCCATACACTGGCGGTCTGACCATGTGACTAAATGAAAGAAGCAAGTTATCAAGGAGAAAAAGATCACCATAAGGTTGTCAGCAGGTGTCTTAGTCTCACCTCCTCCCTCTGGGACCATGACTTGAGGAAGAGACCCTTCAACAACCACAAAAACACATATTTCTAGTTCTTGCATGAGCTTTGGAGTTTGTCATCTTGATTCAGTACTTGGTTCATTTCATCGTCATCTTTTCCCATCACTCTCTTTCTATAATAAGATCTCACTCATATTCTGATTTCCTTCAGCACTTCCTTCATGCATAATGTTGGGCAGTGGATCCCCCTATAGCATGTTTTTGGGGCTTGAAGCCCGAATTTTGGTCAAGTGTAATGTAAAGACCCCACGAAATGCGGGCGTGGAGTGCAAGAGTCTAGGGTTGTCCGCCCTAAGATAATGTAATTTAATGTAAAGTGTGTCAGCCTACCCATGCTCTGTGGACCATGGGATTGTATAAATAGAGCGTAGCTCTAGGATGTAAGGGATATGTTCTTTTGGATAATGAATTAGCTCTGAGTCTGTAAGTCCGAGTCTTGGGTTGTAGTAGTAGGAAGAGGCTCTGTAGCTAAGTGCGTAGAGGCCTGGTAGAGTCCGCAGCTATGTGTGTGGACCCCTGCAGCTAAGTGTGTAGGGCGGAGTTGGGATTGTACTTGAATAGAGAATTAATAAAAGATAAGTTGATCCTAAAATATTGCGTGTCTATGCTGCTGTTATATTTATGCATCTCTTTATAGTTTTATGATTGCACGCACTTGTTATGAATGTTGAATGATTAATGAGAATATTGGGTCCACACAATTAAGTTAAGATCTATAATAATAAGCACAGTAAGGATTAAGGATCTAGACAACACCTCTTTTCACTCTTTATAGAGTTTCGCAGAAGTAGTTGCACAAGTTGCGAAGGACAGATGGCTACGCGGAGCAGTGCAAGTGTGCAGGTTCAGTTCGCGAACATCCTAGACTTCATCAAGAGACCCCTAAGGTGTGGAAACCTGGTTCCAGCACCCTCCCATACTACCTCAGGTGAGACCTCAGTTTGTGCACCGCATACTGTTGCTGAAAGGGCTGGTAGTTTTAGGATTTGTTTGGCTAAATCACTTCTGAACCTGGGTTAGGCCCCAACAAGCCAACAAATGGTTCCATTGTCGGGACCGAGATCTACCTAGGGGATGTATGATGTTGTGCCACTGGAACCCAACAAAGAAGGAATTTGAAGAGTGGTTGGACAAGAATATTCACGAGTTTGTGACACAGGAAAATAGAACTTCGCAGGTATCCGAGAAAAGGTGGTTGGATCGCTATGTGTATATAGAAATCAACGAGATCTTCTTTGCATCCTTTCCCTTTGAACTATATGAGTGGATCGAGAGGTTAGCTGACAGCCAAGGAAGGTGTAAGCTCGACCAACCGATAGTGTGGACTCTGGAATTAGTACATAGGCTAGAGGCATTAGAAGATAAGATCGCGTAAGCTGTGGACCATTGGCTCGACCGAATAATAGGGGGATTTATCACTAAGTTTGCGATAGACACGGCCGTGAGCTACAACGAAGTAGAACGATGTTTTCTCAAGGGACCGTGAGGTAATTACATTAAATCTTTGAATACTTGGATTAAGATGATGTTATGTGAAAAGTGGGTTATGTGAATACATTAATGTTTGGAACAACGCAGAGCAGAAAGATCTACAAATGTAGTGAGGAAGTAGGAAACAATCCCTTAATTTCACCTTCATGAGAGAGCAAGGAAGATCTTTCTCAGGTCTCTCCAAGAAGTGCAGTTAGTTTGATAAGGCAGTGCATTCCGCAGTTACCACCTCCACCCATGCCACCACCTGCTTCACCTCCTACACCTCCATCTCCACCCACTCCACCTCCACCAACCCCGCAGTTCAGCATGGCAAGCATGATCAAGCTACCCGTATTTAGAGGAGTACGGAATGAGGATCCGGACTAGTTCCGGTTCGTGGTAAGAGTAGTGTGGGAAGCACAAGGGGTCACGGATGACAACATTAAGAAGTCTACATTGGTGAGCGCACCACAGGATCACGCATTGACATGGTATATCAAGCACTCTAATGATCACCAAACTGCAGGGATAACAAAGATATAGAATGCTTTGAAGAGAGAATTTAGCTTGATGAAATGAGAGACACAGTCAATCATTAGGTTTAAAGAGATCACGATGCTTCCATGTGAGACCCCTTAGGATCTGGATCAGTGACTGAAGAGGATGATTCACGAGGCTAATATGACACTCACGGATGTGTAGCACCATGCATGGTTTGTGGCATCTTTGACACCACACCTGAGGATGGCACTATCATAATAGAAGCTTTCAACCCAGGCCGAAGTGTTGGAAATGGTGATGAGGTTGCATGAGACACCAATACAAGATTCGGGGCTGGGAGTTCAAAAAATCCATGCACAACTACAAAATCTCTACCTAGAATGCAAAGCTTGAAACAGGATAGGGCACTACGGCCAGAGGCATGCGAGGAAGTATGGTGTGTAAAATCCAAAGGCCAGGGCCATGTCAAAGACCACTGTCCAGTATTTGGAACTACTTGGTAGGAGGGCGGCTAATGCCATTAAGACTGGAGGCATTGGCAGGGCTGAGTGCGACAGCCGCATTATGGTGCATAATCTGTCAGATAGGAGGAAAACACATGATGGATAGTTGTCATTTGTTGCAGAAGTATACACCGACACCCTAGCAACTATTTTGTAATTTCTGTAGGTCGGTGGGCCATGACGAGCGTACTTGTTGCAGCTACAAGTTAATCATGGATCGGACCCCAGCCTATAGGATGCAGATAGAAACACGAGCCCTTGACCCAGCTGCAGGGATGGTGTGCACTGGATTTCAGGGGAGAGGTCGAGGATGAAGAGGAATGGGGCCAGGAAGGGGCCGCAGACAGTTAATTTGTTACAATTGCAGAGGACCAGGGCACTATGCCCGTAATTGTACCAACCTAACGAGAATATCTTGTTCATATTGTGCACAGTTCGATTATGAAGCAGTGGATTGTCCTACGTTGCTTGCACAGATGCGCGAGAAAGGGGTACTCCAGCCTCCTCTGACTCAAAATATCCAAATGATGAGGCTTGAACCACGCGAAGAAGACCCAAATGTGAACATGATGCTTAGAAGTGGTGCAACAACAGGGGAAGATAAGGGGAAGCAACCTGAGAAAGATACATGAGTTCACAAGGCTCCTACAAAGGAACCTAAGTTTGACTTAGAATGCGTAAAGGTGACGTTCATGGAAGCTAAGAAGAGCTTCGCGGAAGCCTCTACTTCACGTAGTAAGGATCAACCAGAGCTAAGGATGGATCCTTCTATGCTTACTACCTTTTTGGAGACGTGCATGAAATTGTTGCATGACAATAAGGCGGTTAAGGGACTACAAGAGTTGACTACCAGATGCGCAGGGTCAGGGGAACCGCGCGTAGTTTGAAAATTGGGAAAGCATGCGTTGCACACTTGAGGGTGATGAGATTGATGGCGCAGATTGGCAAGTATGAAATGGATCAGGTTATCCTAGACCTGGGTTCAGACATGAATGTATTACCCAAGCAGACATGGGAACGTATGGGCAGGCCCTTGTTACAGTGGTCCCCTATTCAATTACGAATGGTGAACCAACAGAATATTTTTCCCATGGGGAGGTTGCCAGGGGTAATAGTTGATATCGAAGGTGCGAGCATGCAGACGAACTTTGAAGTAATAGAGATTTTTGATGACATAAATCCCTATCTCGCGTTGCTAGGAATAGATTGGGCCACTGATATGAATGGATTCATCAACTTGAAGAAGCGGAAGATGATATTCGAGAAAAAATCCCTACGTGTAGTAGTTCTGCTAGATCCATCCGAAGGAGCGCGCTATGCCAAACCTCTGTGCGACGATGAGCTGGATTGTATCTACAAGATAATTGTGTGAGATCGGGATTGGGTGAATCCAACTGTGGATGGACGGATCTCGTGGGAACACGCAAGTTCTTGCACCTTGGATTCAGAAGAAGAAGATGAACGGTGGCACAATCGGTTGAACGAAGTGACAACACTAAATTCGAACATGATAATTAGATCACTGCATTGTGTAACCACCCAGGCCCGAGATCTGCCAACATATGATGGATTGACAGCAGTGGATGAATTCTTGAGCAAGTTTGAAAGTGTAGTATTGGAACAACAGTGGTTTGATGCATTGAAGTGGGTGCTGCACGTGACACCTGCGCGCTAGTGGGGAACACATCAAGGAAATTTTGAAAATTGGCACGAATGTAGAAGGATGATGCACCTACGATTTGGGAAACACAACTATGGATAGAAGATAAATATGTTGGACAAGATGACCCACACATGCACCTCACGAAATGGACCAAGGCCTATGGGGAGGGACCTCAGCCTGAATGGGTACACTTATTCTACCATACCCTGGATGTCATACCCATGAATTGGTATACTAAGATGGAACTCTGACATGGTATGGGCGAATGGGATGTCTTGCGCGAGGGATTTTCGCTAACATTCACATTTGAAGACCGATGTTCGGATACTATTGACAACACACTGCAAGCCATAAAAGCTACTGTTGTGGAGGTAAATCCCCTCTGCGGACAGAGGCGATCCCTACTAGCCCAGATCAGGTCTAGCAACAATCATACAACGCTATCACGTAAGTTCCTAATTGAAAATTTAAGACCAATGATGAGGGCCTACCTGGATTCCAATGCTAGTGCTTGTGGAAGAGGTGACGCTCCCGTTCCTTTACTCCGGCAGATCACAATCCCCATGATCTCCGTGAATGGACACCTGCACATACAAAGAACGATACAAAGACAAACATAAAATCCAATAGATGCAACTATATATCAATCAGAAAGGATATAACTCATCATTATTACAAAGAAAAATAAGAGTGGAACCATAATAATAGTTGTTTATTAATGATAAACAAAGAAGAATACAACCATAGTTCTGACGTTAGATCCTCCTTTGTCTGGGTGATCAGCAGTGCATATCTTGCAAAGCTTGTTGGGAGTGGGAACAAGCCTCTCTCTCCTTGGTTATTAGACAAGAATCTCCTTACTTAGATTTTGCCTTATGGGAATGAAGAAGGCTCTTGCAGCATGAAGCTCTTGGTAACTTGACAATTCTCAATCTCTGGAACTCTGGAACTAGCTTGCCAAGGAAAATGGACAAGATTTTATAGA